>VNKC01004294.1:0-155928 GCA_008042775.1 Drosophila pectinifera | reverse complement strand
GCCAATTTTTGACAATTTTAATGATGTAACCCCTTATCATTTTTTCAAAAATTGGCCAAAATTTTTATCTCATTTTTTTTAAATATTTAATATTTAAATAATTAAGATTTTAACGGCGATTCGGAATATAAATGACATTTGGCTGTCATTCCATTTTTGGCCAAATTATGCTCTTCAGAAGTCATCGTATGCGGATTTTTGGGTCCTTAAATCGGCATTTTTATATCCTAATTTTTGATCAAATCATTTTTAATTCAATATTTTATTATTAAATAATTAAGATTTTAACGGCGATTCGGAATATAAATGACATTTGGCTGTCATTTCATTTTTGGCCAAATTATGCTCTTCAGAAGACATCAAATGCGGATTTTTGGGTCCTTAAATTGGCATTTTTATATCCTAATTTTTGAACAAATCAAACTTAAGAATAACAATAACTTGGCCCAAACAGCCTTAAAAACAGCGGATCGGAATATATATGGCATTTGGCTGTCATTCCATTATTGGCCAAATGATGCTCTTCAGAAGTCATCGTATGCGGATTTTTGGGTCCTTAAATCGGCATTTTTATATCCTAATTCTTGGTCAAATCATTTTTAATTCAATACTTTATAATTAAATAATTAAGATTTTAACGGCGATTCGGAATATAAATGACATTTGGCTGGCATTCCATTTTTCGCCAAATTATGCTGTTCAGAAGACATCAAATGCGGATTTTAGGGTCATAAAAAAAAAAAAAATAACCATAACTTGGCCAAAACAGCCTTAATTTCAAATCGGAAAGCTTTTCTTTGTTAGATTTTATTTGTTTAATTAATCTGCATACCGACTTTAAGAATAAACGGAAATAAAATTTTATTCAATTTTTTAAAATTTTTTAAAATTTTAATGATGATAATTTTTTTTTTGAAAAAATCGATCAAACATTTTTTATTTTAATATTTCAATATTTTATTATTAAATAATTAAGATTTTAACGGTGATTCGGGTTATGAAGGGTTTAGAATTTCTCCAAATGATCTTTGTTCGATCCCTAATATGGTGGAGTTATATGACTTTGAATTTTTAGACGTACATTTAATAAATTCCTGAACTATTTACAATTGGGCTGATAATTTTCTGGGCACACTAGCTTGACATTCTCGTCCGTTTTCTTAGTGGCGTTAAGGTTTATTGGAGGACAATTAAATTCTGAAGAGTTGTCAGAGGATTCCGGGAAGGTCATAACACCATCTGCCTTGCTCCAAGTTCCTTCTCTCATCTGTTCGTTGACCAATTTAAGTTGCTTGTTTATCTGAGGAGTATTTGAGAAACATCTAGCCTCATTATTAAACAAAACCTTTACCTTTTCAACCAAATCCTTCTCGTTGGTAGCGTTAAATAGATTAGCTGTAAATTGATGGATATTCGATGGATTCGCTTTGATAGCTTCTGTGGTAATCACCCGGATTATGGCCCGTATCTCTGGATGGCGCTGTAAGTATGCCCAATCATCCTTGCGCATGTTCCGAGAAACCGTTGCAATGGTTGCATAGAATTTAGCGACATCGGCTTGAACATTTTTTTCCTTTTTGTTGTTATGTGTTTCATTTTTTTCTGAAGATATACTAGATGTTTCATTATATTCCATATTATACAGTTCAAAATTATTGAAGTTTTCAGAAATAATTTTTAAAAGCCTTTGTCGACTTTGAATTCCATGAGATCTAGATTGAGAAAAGCTCTGAGAACTACTGTTTATATACAATATATAAAAAATATTTAAATAAAAAGAAATCCCGACTCCGTGACAATGCATATTGCAGCATTGCCGTGACCAGGATTCGAACCTGGGTTACCACGGCCACAACGTGGGGTCCTAACCACTAGACGATCACGGCTACGTCGGGTGTTGTTGATCTAGGTTCAAAAATCCGTCTGCTCACCTATTTAGTGATCAACCATAATTAAAAAACTAACAAAAGAGATTGCTTACAATTTGCACATTCACTTTTTTCGTCTAACTGATTTGGTATTCATATGATAATATATAATATAATGATATACGAAATAAAAATTCTTGGGTCTCTAAAATCTTTAGAGTTGTGCATTTTGTAAATACTTATTTAAAAAATGTTTAGGTGTTTCTAATTAACAAATATAAAAATAAAAATAAAAAATTAACTAACCCGACTCCGTGACAATGTTTGTTTCAACATTGCCGTGACCAGGATTCGAACCTGGGTTACCACGGCCACAACGTGGGGTCCTAACCACTAGACGATCACGGCTACGCCGAGCTGTTGAACAGGGTTGGCCAAATGACGGTTTTCACAAGTGTGCGCAAACAATCACCACAAACCAAAGTTCGCGCACACTCCCTTTATATATATATGTAATCAAACTCTATAAACTGTTGATTTAATGATTAGTTAAATATTTCTATTCAGTACTCAGTCTGCCTAAACTCTAATTATTTTAATGCATACTATTTTTACAAGGCTGTGCTCAATTGTTTAAATCTAGACATATAATATTGTGATCTGTATTTTGTATTATAATTTCATCACTGATTTGTCAATCATGAGTTTGTGATTTCCTATTTTTATCTTAAAAAACTAAGGTTCCTTTAGTATATTAATTTTTAAGACTTACAAAATCAAAGCTTAATTATTACATTCAATTTGTATTTTTGTATCTCATGGATCATCTCCGGGCTAGGTCTGAGACTGTCGCGCCTTGACGATACTTTTGCCGGCTACTTTTAATGTGGCTGCGGTGGAAGACGCAGTGGCGTTTGAAGCTGGCTTAGATGGATTGGCGTTACCCTTTCGCTGCTTTATGCGCTCCCGAAATTGGAAGCATAGAGTGTCCAGGTGCGTGTTGAGAGCGAAGTTCATATCCGGGAGCTGGTATGTGGCCAGCAGGAAGTTGCACCGCACCCGTTCCCTTGCGATCCGCTTGATGAGCTCTTGCATCTCGTCACTGGCCAGTAGTTTGGCAATAGACGCCTTTACGCCATCCTTCTGCAGCACAGCATCTTTATCCATTTTCGGCTGCTTGGCAGGTGGCGCCTCCAGACCATCCTCCTCCGGTATTGTCACAAACTGGAGGTCAGTGGGACTCATCCGTTTGGCCTGGAGCTGGCTCTTCCTGGCCCTGTGACGACCGCTTTTGGCATCCCCCGCTGAGCTGGGCGAGGTGCCCGAGGAGGAGGGTGAGGTAGAATCGCTCAAAAGTGAGACTTTTCCGCTGGTCGCCGAATCCAGTTCCTTGCCGCTCTTTGTAGTTTTAGGGGTTTGTTCGTTTGCCAGCTTAGCTTTTGCTGCACTGGACGTCAGTGGTGTTGCGCAGCGCTTGGGATCCATTGTTTCACCAACTTCACTCGGCAAATCCTCGTCAGAATCTGCGATTTCAATTGAGTTAAAATGTTCCATTATTATTTGCTCACTTTGGAAAAACAGCTGTACAATCCGCAGTGCTGTTCAACACCATAGGGGTGTTGTATAGCGCCTAAATGAAAGTGGCGCCCTCTGGGTGTGGATATGTTAGGAATACAAGTTTGTGTTATGAAATTATTTCTTCAGAGTCCGTGTTTAACTGATTAAATATTATTTATATTAACCTTGGCAGTTAATAACGATAATTCCCATTAACTCATTACATCGCTCCTCAACACTGGAGCTTAGATTTGGTTTCTGGCCGGTCTCTTTCAACAGCCCGGCGTAGCCGTGATCGTCTAGTGGTTAGGACCCCACGTTGTGGCCGTGGTAACCCAGGTTCGAATCCTGGTCACGGCAATGTTGAAACAAACATTGTCACGGAGCCGGGCTTATTTTCAATTTTTTATTTTTTCTCTTAATAAACTGTAATATATGGTCTGTATTAAAACATGTTACCACAACTGTTAATAATGCATAGCATTAACGAAAGTCAGTGTAAAGCAACAACTACAGCTTAACTTAAAGTGAAAGGCAATAAACCAAGAGAATGGCATTAGCAAGTCTTGTTTATGATTAATTACCACATATTTTTTATATTCTTTAGATATTTTTTAATCAATCATTTTAAAGAAATATTTCTTTACTTTTATTTAAAACTAATGTTGTACAATATTAACTACAGCAATAAATACAAAATATATTTTGTACAATCTATTCTATTTATAGCACACAGAGATTGTTGTTTTGGATTCATCAACTGGATTTTGAGTTTATTTTAAAACTATCATTTGGCCGGCAGCAATCATCAACCTGACGCAGCCGTGATCGTCTAGTGGTTAGGACCCCACGTTGTGGCCGTGGTAACCCAGGTTCGAATCCTGGTCACGGCAATGTTGAAACATACATTGTCACGGAGTTGGGTTTATTTTTTATTTTTATATAATTTTTTTATTTTAAAGATGAGTTAAACAAGTCTAATCAGAAACTGTTTCCTACGACACCCCGCGACGAAACAGTGATCTTCTAGTGTCCATGTCCACAGCTGCAATATGCATTGTCACGAAGTCGGGATATATTTCTGCAAGGAAAAGATTTCACCGCGCTTAGTTTTTAATTTTTTTGTTGTATATATTTTTAATTTTGATTATTTACAGTTTGCCTCTTTACATAACATACAGGAGATATAATTATTTAGTTATTATAAATTAAACTATTTGCATTACTAAAGCTTATAAAGGTTTCTGCTCGAAATTGCATCTGCATCTATTACTTAGTGTTGTTCTTCGGATAGCATAATAAACACGCGCCCGGGCGGAATGTGTTTCCACTATAGGTGAGGGAGGCATAGGCATAAATAACAAGAAACAAAATTGACACAATTTTATATTATTAACTACGAAGCTCTAGCCCTTCACTACAACACAAGACATAAAATAAAATGGCCGAAGTGGCTTAAAATTTCATTTCTCAACTTCTCTTCATTGTTGGCCGTAGAGCAGTTCCGATCCGGGCGGTATGTTGCTGGGGTCCACATTTACATTAAAGTAGTTGGCTGGCGAGGCCACGGCAGGAAATGCGTTGGCCATTCCGGAGCTTTGCTGCTGCTGCATCTGCTGTTGTTGTTGCTGCTGCAGCTGTTGGGAATTCTGCTGCTGCAGGGTTAGATTGTAGGGATTTTGCACATATTCCTGGTAGATATCAGCTGCTGGCTCGACTCCAACAGCTGCCGCTGGTGCCTCGTAAACGGGGGCAAAGCTGTGCACAATTGATGCTTGCGGCATCTTCTGTAGCGACGGATAAGCGTTTCCGGCCAGCAGATGACTAATTGGCACATTGATGGCAGGATCGCTGGCTGGCAGCTGCTGCTGCTGCAGTTGATGCTGCTGCGCTTGATACTGCTGACAGTACTGCTGGTACAGGAGCTGCTGCTGCTGCATCTCCAACTGCTCAGCTGTTGGTTCCACAGGCAGTTCAATGGCGTAGCTATTATACGTATTATTGGTGGTCAAGATGTTCGTCTGATGTACAATTGGTACGATTGGCTGCTCCGCCTCTGTTGGACTTTGAACGGGCGGCGAGGGCGAGGCCTGAACTGCAGCAGCGGTTGCCTCATTAACCAGATCTGGAAGCAGTGTGCTGGGCTGCGATTCCATCACAGCTGGGTGGTGAGGTGGAACAATCAGTGGCTGTAAGAAAAAATTTGGGTAAGAGGCTATAAACATCAGGATTCCATATTAACTTACCTGGGCAAATACAAAACTGGGTGCCTGCTGCAGGGCATCCGCCAAGGGGGGCTGCAGTATAATACTCCGCCTGGGCGATTCTACGGGCGACACCAAGGTGGGTGTAACTGATGCCAGAGGGGCGGAACTGACCACCAACTCGCTGGCCGAAACCTGTGCTTGTTGAAGCACCTGATTGGGCAATATCGCCACTGCTGGAACCTGCTGCTGTGGATTGGGAACGACAGTTGCCGCAGGAGCTGGGTTCGTTAGGGTCTGAGCACGCTTTCCTGTAAAATTAAGGATACATGTGTACCATAACTATTTAATTTTTACAAAAATAAATTAAAAAAATTGTACACAAATGTAAATTAGAGGTGAAGGGAAGAATATTATGAAGTCGAAAACGATTCAGTTCTTTTTGCCAAGTCCCTTGAGTAGCTTGGATCTGATCTTAGCCCAGGGTTTCTTGCGCTGCTTGACTGGCTCTAAAAGGGTCTCGCTTTTGCTCGTGCCCCTGGGAGAAATCTTGGGACAGCGACCATAAAGCGGCAAGGTCAGCGAATAGTCGCCTGCGGCCAGGGAAGAGGCATATCTTATCTGCGTAGAGTCCAGCGAAATCGCTGGCCAAATCAGATCTGCTGGCAGGATCAGAGGTTAAGCGGATTCTACAGCGACCGCTCTACGCACCTTCATCACGGAATAGCTCCTCCTTAAGATTGGGCAGGAATTCACCAATACGCCGCCAGGTGAGCTCCCATAGAGCATGCTGCAGACTGCCATCCTGGTTGTGAAACACACGCACCGAGTGCATTACCAGCAGCATGTTTTTCAGTATTTCCTGCATCTGCTCCGACAGCGTATCCGATCCAACCTTCATGAATCGTTCAATGTAGTCCAGTATATCCAGCCACAGCTCGTTGAAGGCGTTGCCCAGTTCGATGAGCGTGGTCAAGTGCTGCAGGAACACCTTGGACATTATGGTGGCCGTTCGGATGCGTGACTCCTCCAGCAGAGATGCATCCAGATGTCCGGAAGCACTGCTATCCGGCAGTAGTTCGTTCAGCAAGGGAAACAGCACCTGATGGAAGCAGGAACACCATTCCGTTCCCGATAGCGTTTGCAAATCGTGCACCAGTAATGCCCGCTGCTGCAGGCACGAAATGGCATGGGTGCGTACCTCTCGCCGCCGATCCATTGCCAGCCTAGCGATACCCTGCAGCAATGGACACCAACCTGGTGACCAGAGGGCCGCCGATTGCGGAACAGTGCATCCCTCCTCCGCCCACCAGCGGAAGATTTGAGCCGTCCGGGTGTACAGCGTGTACATCAGGTCCAGCAATTGAATAGACAACTGTTCGTAGCGCTGGGCCAGATCCTCCTGCTCGGCCGCATTTCCATGCCCCAGATTTTCGGTAGTATCGCCTGCTAGAAGCGTTAGATTGCTACTCGATGCAGAGGATGTCATGCCAGGCTTGCGATCACTGCGCTTCTTCGAGTTCTTCTGCTTGGCTGAGGCCTCTAGCTTCCTGCGCTGACGAATTCCGCCATCCCGACACGCCTCCACAAAAATGCGAATACAGCGAACGCATGCCTCAAAGTTGTACGGCGTTATGTGGGCAACACTCCGCACGATGAAGGCCAGCGAATCCCAGCACTTGAACAAAGCAAAGGGGGCATGGTCCAGCAACTGACAGCTAAAGACAAGAGTGCTAACAGGAGGAGTATTCAAACTTGGCGGTGACTGGGGTCTGTGAATAAAATTTTAAATAAGAAATCTTTCTTTCTCATGCCATGGCTGAGCATCTCACCTGGAGGCTGTGGTCAGTTCACTGTCCTTGTTGCTGACCAGAATCCAGTTCTCGGCACTTGGACTGGAGGCTGCAGGTCCCGATGAAGTCTTGTTCAGCTCTGAGTCAGATGTGTAACCACGTTCAGGGGGTGTGGAGCCGTCTTCCTCGCCACTAAGCGCGCCATCCGACTTGGCGCCGCCGTTCAGCGGCAATGGCAACTGGGCATCATCATAGCTAGGAGGTACAGCTCCCGCTCCCACACACTCCAGCAGATTGAAGATGATTTGCCAATCCTGTTCAGAGTGTATATTTTGAGCAGAGGTCTTGAGCAGCTCGTAGATGCCAATGGAAATCTGTTTCGAGATGCGCAGCAGTAGCGCAGGCTTTAGCATTAGCAGCATCTTGAGAGACTGTAGAACAATAGGGCATAGCTCCTCGTTTCGCATCAGATAGATGGCCAGCTTGAGGACCGCCACGATACAACGATTCAGCAAATAGTCGTAGCCGCATGAGGCACTGCCCATGAGAAGGAGATACATCTGATCTCGGACGGCGGGCCACAATGGGATCATGCGATCTCGATTGTGCACTACAATCTTCACCAGAAACTCCATCCAGAACACCGTCTGATCTTCGGCATAGGGCAGGCCAATGGATTTGTGTCCCTGAGGCGCCTTAAGCAGAGCCAGAACACATTTGAGCAGCTCCTGCAGTGATTCCAGTTGCACGAACTTCGATTCCTGCAGCATCTGATCAAGCTGACATTCCTTAATGCACTTGCGACCGTGCTTAATAAAGTCCTGCTCCTCATAGGTAGGCTCTCGCTGGCCCTCCGAGCTGATGAGTGAATACAGACTGGAGAACAGGCCCGACTCCTGCTTCTCACGGGGCTTCTCTAAGATCAACAAAGCCTTTCCGTTTGCCTCACAAAAGTCCTCGACCTCAATTAGGGATTTGGGTAGCAATTTCAGACGGAACAACTGTAGATATAGATCCAAAATGTGCTTCCAGCTCTCTCGCAGGCAGTCACCATAGTCGTGAACCAATAAGAACACAGTACGCATCGCCGCCTGTGCTTTGCCATTCAGTCCAAAGTTCACTGCCTGTTGAATTTCATTGTTGGCCGGGGCTGGCTCATGCTGTTCCACGCTGCTCAGCAGCGTTGTGAATTTGCAGAGAGTCAGAACGAGGGCATCAAAGTCGGTGTGCAGGTTATAGTGTGCCGATATTGCGGCAGACTTACTGAATCCTATCAAGAAGTCATAGTTAAAGGCTATAAGAGAAGATTCTTGATGTCTACTCACCCGCAAGAGTTTTCTGATACCCCGTCTCAGTGCTCTTGTCAAACATAAAGCTAAGGGCGCTGAGGGAAGCGCCCCACACAATGTTAAAGATCTCCACATCGTATGATGCATCGTGGACATAGTGGAAGTTGCCGTCATGAGTACCTCCACGTCGGAGGAGCACTTTCCACAAATAGTTCTCACGCACCAAACCAGTTTGCTCTGCTGGCATCACGATCTCTTCATTTCTGGAAAGGATATTTAAGAAAAAAATTAGACAGCTTTATAATTACATCTGTAAGTTTGCTTACTTAATGGCATTGAAGACCTGGGCCAGCATCTCTTGATCGAAATCCTCGCCTCCATTTAGGCCACGTAAATTCTTTGTGAAATCCTCCAGAGTCATTGGAATGTTAAGACGCTTGGCGTTGGAGTTGTGCTGATCCATATTCAACATAATTATGGCATAAGCCAGACGGAAGGCAGCGTCAACGTTGGCAAACGGCTCCTGGTTTTGAGTCTGCAAAGGCAATAGTATTAAATATATATACAAATAAGTAAGCACGAATATAGAAATACTTACATGCCAGTGATCGGAAAAGTGTTCTAGCACCAGAAAGATTAGCGGAGCCTCTCCGGGCAACCGGAAGGTCTCCAGATAAAGACGCAAAGCTTGATCCACTCGAAGACCAGTAAAGTCAAAAGAGTCCACAAAATTAATCAGGATCTTTGAGTCCACATTCTTCTTTTTCGAAATATATTCGCCAATCATCTTCTTGTCCAGGCCGGGATTCTCGCGCAGGAAAAGGGCTACCTGCATTGGATCAAGCTCGGCATTCAGGATACCGTGTTCTTGCAGATACTGAATGCCCTTATCCGGCCGCTGATTGAAGCGTTCGGTGCCCTGGGACAGCAGCCGCTTCTTCTGCTTGACATTGGCGAGCTGCTCGGTGGTAATGCCAACTCTATCTCCACCGGATTGTAACCTCAGTCGCTGGGAGCTATTGTTTATGAAGCTGGCGATGTTCTGTACGCGTTCTTCCGCAGCTCCGCTTCCGCCAATGCCACTGCCAGAATCGATTACAATGCCCTCCAATCCGCTGTTGTGGCGGGAATGGCGGCTTCCGCCAGTTGCTGGAGCAGCTTCTGGTAGGGATTCCCTGTTGTCGCTACTTTTAGCCGCCGCACAGTTCCGCTCGATGCTATCAATCACACTAATCAGCGTGTCCATCGAGATGATGTGAGTGCTATACACGGCATTGGTGGCCGACAGCGTGTACTTGCTTAGCAGATTAGTCAGGCTCTCAAACATGTCGGTGCAGTATAGGTCGCAGTCGTAATTGATGTACAGCTCGGTGACGAATCCGGGAATGCGCCACAGCTGCAGCAGATTGTCCAGAGCCAGTTCGCGCATCTCGTAGGGCGTCTTGGGGTTGTCGCTGGCAATGATTTCGCTCAGCTTTTTGAGGTAACCTTCAAGCTGGAATTTGAGATGTCCTCGCAGCGACTCAAAAAGCAGGAAGCACAGCTGCAGATCAGCAGCAAAGATGCTAAGACGCTCCGAGCTTAAAAGCTGTTCGAAGAAATCAATAATTATAACGTGCGTTTTAAGAGGAAATATGTTTGTTTCCTTACCGAAATCAGATTCCTGCATAAATCATCCTTGACCAGCTCCAGCAAGCCCTCATATTTTCCAATATTATCGGCTGCCACTTCAAAGGCCACCGTGAGCAGACTTAGGCCTGTGTGCATCATGCTATCCGAGTTCTGCTTGTCGAGCGGATTGCATAGAATGATGAGGAAGCGGAATAGCTCTTGGATGAAGGGCAGACCGTAGGGCGAGAGAGATGCAGCATCCGGCTCGGCAGATTGCTGGGTAAAGCGAACACCGACCGAGTTGATGTATTCGCTGCTGTTTGCCTCGGTCAGCGTGCTGGTGCCATCAACTACTTCTCCTCCTTCCGGAGGCTCCAACTCGGCGGCCTCCACTTGTATGGCAGGTGCATCTGGGGCAGCGGTAGTAATTTCCTCTGCTCCTGAACTCGCAGTTGTCGTTGGTGTTTGCGTGATCTTGCCCTGCATGTCCAGAATGTTGCCCGCAGGACTGGCGGGCGTGGTAGCCAGTATCGGCGCCTTCAGATGACCGGGAACGGCCAAGTTGACAGATTGTGGCGTCTGAGGAGGCTCCTCTGTAGAGGATTTTCTTGGGGGAGCCGGAGCTGGTGCCACCGCCTTCCGCTTATGCTTTTCCTGGGCCGCTCCACTGGCAGCATCTCCGATGGTAAATCTCTTCTGAAGCACAGTGTCACTGCGCTCCTCCGCAAACTGCGGCAGGCGCATAAAGAACAACAGCACCATGTCCTTGAGGGATTGCTCGGCCGAGCGACGAAGTAGTTCACTTAGCCGCGGCTCAAAGCAGATCTTAAAGCAGCTGAGCATCACCTCGCACATTGACTCGTTGCTGACCGCCGCTCCCTCGGGGCTACGGATAAGCGTGTGCAGTACCTCAATGACACGCATAAAGGTGACACTATCCGAGGACTGGTCCGTGCCCATAAAGCGAGCGTGCGTCACAGCATCGGCAATGCGCTCCACAATGTCAGCGAGATTGGGAGATGTGGGATCTGTTCGTAAACAAATAATGATAAATGGGAAAAGAGAAGGTGCAGATTCTGAACCCACCAATCAGTCCATATGACAAGAATTTATTGACCGACGCCAGGGCCAGACTAGTCAGCGGACCCGTGGTGTCCGCCGTTCGGATCACCTCCAGGAAGGGAGCTAGGAAAACTTGCGGCTCAATCAGACGCAGGTCCTCTATGCGATTCAGCTCCTGCTTGAGGTCAATGAACAGCTTGAGCAGTGAGTCCTTTTCGTCGTCCTGGAAAATGGGGTCAGAGGTTTTATTTTTCTCTTCCCAGTGTGGCATATGAAGCACAAATTACCACGTAGGCGGTGGCATTCCAGCGTGTTCCACGTCGCATAGCTGTCATCAGGGTGGCCATCTCGCCCCGCACCACATAGATGCCATTGCCCGGCAGCGACATGGTGTTCCCGGGTCTTGCTTCACGGCTCTCCAAAGGCAGCTACGTAGTTGGCTTGCAGTGCTAGTGCAGAAATTTTGCAAGTTGTGGGGCAGCAGCAGCAGCAGCTCCTCCTCTTCTCCGCTACCCACTGCAGCTTTCGCATATGTTTTCGCACACGCCACAAGCCCACACTCTCGCACACGCAGCTCGGTTGCCTCGAACGGAACGCGGGACAAGCTCTAGTTACGCATGTCTTACTAATCGTAGTTAAACGAATTTGTTAGAGCTCCTAATTTTTCTAATTCTGGTGACGTTTACGTGTCGTGTATGTTCCTGTTAGAGCTGGGTCAAGCACTATACTATCGATGTGTCGATTTTATTTGAATTTATGCTATCGATATCTCGATTTCTTGCTTTTGCACGAACTTGGTTTTATCGGGACCAGCTCGCGTCCCACCTTTAGTTCTGCGACTTGTCACCGCTAAATTTCCCGTAGACAGCTGTGGTGCGTAGGCGAATTTCTAATTTTCTGCAATTTTCTATGGGGAAGCTTAATAAATGCCAAGTGCATTCGTTTCAGACTTCGACGCAGACTTCCATTGAGGCTACCTAGCACGTGGCAGGTGGAATTAAGGACTCAGCGACGCGAAGGCAGGCCAGAACACCAACAATATGGGAAACACCGACTCCAAGTTGAACTTTCGGAAGGCGATTGTGCAGCTGACGCAGAAGAACCAGAAAATTGACCCCAGCGACGAACAGTTCTGGGAGCAATTCTGGCAGGGCCATCAGACGACGCTGGAGGACGTGTTCGCGCTGGTCACCTCGAACGAGATTCGCCAGATCCGGAACGACAATCCGGCCAACCTGGCCACCCTGTGCTACAAGGCGGTGGAGAAGCTGGCCCAGGCCGTGGACAGCAGCTGCCGCACGCAGGCTGAGCAGCAGTGCGTCCTCAATTGCGTCCGGCTGCTGATTCGATGCCTGCCCTACATTTTCGAGGACGACAAGTGGCGCGACTTCTTCTGGAGCAGTCTGCCCTCACAGGAGAAGACCATGCCGCTGGCGCAGTCACTGCTGAATGCCACCTGCGATCTGCTCTTCTGTCCGGACTTCACGGTCACGGCCACGCGGCGCACGGGCCCAGAGAAGGCCGAGGAGCTGGCCAACATCGATAGCTGTGAATATATTTGGGAGGCGGGTGTGGGTTTCGCCCAATCTCCTCCTCATAACGCCCACATGGAGCGTCGGCGCACAGAGCTGTTGAAGCTGCTGCTCACCTGCTTCTCGGAGCCCATGTACCGTTCGCCGCAGCAGTCCGAGGAACCCAACAAGTGGATAGCCTACTTCACCTCCGCCGATAATCGCCATGCGTTGCCTTTGTTCACCTCGTTCCTGAACTCTGTGTGCTCTTACGATCCTGTGGGATTTGGCGTGCCCTACAATCACTTGCTGTTCGCAGACACCACGGAGCCACTGGTGGAGGCGTGTCTCCAATTGCTGATTGTGACTCTGGACCACGACATGGTGGTGCAGCAGCAGCTCACCCAGCCCGGCCAGGCATCCTACGATGAAGGCAACTGCGGCGACAATTTGTTCATCAACTATTTGTCGCGAGTTCATCGGGATGAGGACTTCCACTTCGTGCTCAAGGGCATCACGCGGCTGCTGAACAACCCTCTCGTTCAGAATTATTTACCCAACTCCACGAAGAGGCTTCACTGCCACCAGGAGTTGCTCATATTGTTCTGGAAGATCTGTGACTATAACAAGAAGTTTCTGTATTTCGTGCTGAAGAGTTCCGATGTTCTGGACATCCTTATTCCTATACTGTATCACCTAAATTACTCCCGAGCGGACCAATCGCGCGTGGGGCTGATGCACATTGGCGTCTTCATATTACTGCTGCTATCGGGTGAGTCATATTTGGAATTTGGTGACGTCTGTAGGCTAATAGGAATACCGTTGTTATCGCAGGTGAGCGCAACTTTGGTGTTCGTCTGAACAAGGCCTACTCCGCCACCGTCCCGATGGACATACCTGTGTTCACAGGGACGCATGCCGACTTGCTGATCACGGTGTTCCATAAGATCATAGCTACGGGCCATCAGCGATTGCAGCCACTGTTTGATTGCCTGCTGACCATATTGGTGAATGTTTCGCCCTACCTGAAGACTCTTTCGATGGTGGCCAGTGTGAAGCTGCTGCATCTCCTGGAGGCCTTCAGCACGCCTTGGTTCCTGCTATCGGCGCCCAGTAATCATCATCTGGTGTTCTTCCTGCTGGAGATCTTCAACAACATTATACAGTATCAGTTTGATGGAAACTCGAATCTAGTCTACACTATTATACGCAAACGTCACGTGTTTCATGCTATGGCGAATCTCCCAACCGATATGGCCGGAATAGCCAAGTGTCTGAGTGGCCGCAAGACGGGTGGCAAGTTCAACTTGCCGCGGGTTCCACAGAGGAGAACGGCAGCAGTTTCGCAGGAGCTGCCCTCGGCTCATGTGCCTGAGGAGTACAACGAAGAGGATGAGGAAGACGACGAGGAGGAGGAGGATATAATTAACGAAGAGCCCAAAGCGGAGGAAGATCTGGAATCGGAGACGGAGTCCCATGAGCGATCTCAGGGGGGTGAGCCGCAGCCAGAGGTACTTACTGCCCAGCCAGCAGAGCCGGGAACCCTAAAGACTTCTCTGCTGGACACACCAGGCATAAGTCAGATGACGGAGCGAGAACAGGCTCATCCAAATGACAAGCCGCAGACGGACGCAGACTCCACGGATGTAGTGCCCTATGATAGATCATCGGCATCAACACCAACTGGCGAACCCAAGTCGACCTCACCCACGGAACTATCCCGTCTATCGGTGGCCCACAGAGGCAGTATTCGGATGGTGCCCGGCGAAGGCGATCGGTGGACACCCACGCCCGAGTGGATTGTGTCCTGGCGCTCCAAGCTGCCGCTGCAGACCATTATGCGACTGTTGCAGGTCCTGGTACCGCAGGTGGAGAAAATCTGCATAGACAAGGGGCTTACCGACGAGTCGGAGATCCTCAAGTTTCTGCAGCACGGAACGCTAGTTGGTCTGCTGCCTGTGCCGCATCCCATTCTCATCCGGAAGTACCAGGCAAATGCGGGGACCACGGCCTGGTTCCGCACATACATATGGGGAGTAATATACCTACGTAACGTAGAGCCGGCCATCTGGTACGATACAGAGGTCAAGCTCTTCGAGATTCAGCGCGTCTAGGTCAGTAACACCAGCAACAGCAGTAGCAGCGAATCCGTAGCTCACACGCTTTGGCATTTATTGTAGTTAATTTATTTAGTGCATATTAACCATTCCAAAAGTCTTTGTAAAAAACAACCAATGTATAACGAAATTCCCTCACCTTATTGTATGTCTGCTTATCAGCGCTCCACGTCTTTCGATTTTCCGCCGAGGAGAACATCCCCAAAAAAAACCCCGAATGAGGCTTATCAGTTGTAACGATATGGCGTGAGTTATTTTAACTGATTTTTTATCGCGACATTTAGCATTGATACATTTTTCCCTAATTTATTAATTTCGATTGAGCTCTCAAAAACACAGTTTGTATTTTAGTTGTAAACTAAACTATTTAACTATTATTTTATTTATGTTTTGGGGTAATCTGTGACTCACACAAAATGTTCCTTGTGCCGTATTGCTTTATTTATTTTATATTTTTACTAGTAACTGCTGTATTTTAAATGCAAAAATCCTGATAATTCACTGCTATAAATGCTTCTGATAATGCAAAGTCGCTTTAATAAATTAATCATACATCATCTGCACACCCACATCAGAATATCAGAATTCCAATAATTAATTAGTGGCCCTAATCGAGACGGAAAAACAGCTTTACTTGCTTTTGTAATTAACAGTACACTTTAGTTGAATCTAAACATCTGCTTTTTACATTTAATTAAACATAGTAATTAGCGAAAATAAGGAGAAAGTGTAATAACTCATCGTCTACGTGTGCTTAAAATATATATACAAGAAAGTAAAAAATATACCTTCAAACGGAATACAAGCTAAGCCAATGGCACCTATACAAGTCATAAATATTTGAAATAAACAAGAGTCTAAACGGATAAATATTAGAACTTTTAATTTCAACAGGGGGATATCCAATGAGTTTTTCTTTACATTTCACTTTTACAGCAGTTTTAAGATGGTTTTAGGAACTTGAAACTAACTTTGATAGAATCAGATGCGATCCTCTTCAGCATCATCGCATTCGTCTTCCGTATCATTGCATTCCTTATATTTTATCAAGTGCTGATGCAATAAATAGTATTTAGACACTAATATAAAACCAATTGCGGCAAATGTCAGAGCTGCTGCTGCTGTTCCGACCTTTTGGTCAGGATTCATAGTTCCGGAGAAGTGGCGACGGGCAGGGAGTTTAAAGGCGCATATTGAGGGCTTTGCCATCACCGCGCAATGGCTTATCCGAGGCAATGGCAGTGCTAGTTGTCACGATTGGACGGGCTGGGCCGTGGCTGTGGCAACAAGCGGAGTAGCCACTGGGAGAATGCTGAACTTGACATAGGATCCCTTGTTGCGCTTCTGCACTATCTTCCCGACCACCTGCGGCTCACGGATGGTCTGCTCGATGGCCTTAAATATGCGCTCAACGCCGCTCTCATCCGATCCGCTGGCACTGCCCTGGATAATAATGCGTACCTCGTGGCGCTTGCCCAGCCACTTGACAATGTTCTTCAGCCGCGAGGCCAGGTCGTGCTCCGTGATGCGAGCACCAATGTTCAGGGATTTTTCAGACTTCTTCTCCTTGTTCTTCTCGCTAGACTTCTCCGTGTCGTCGCTCAGCATTTCGGAGGCGGTGACTAGCCTGGAAAGTATTGAGTTAATAGAAATGATTCACTTTTTGGATTGGACACCAACTTGAACATCGGACGCCCCGTTTTGGCATCTGTTTCTGCCAGACGCAACAAGTGCAACTCTCTCCGCTTGGCCAACTTTTGCGCCTCCTCCATGGTGGTGATACTCATCACTTGGTTCTGCTGGATGAGCGTAATCTTCTGTGTGGAGGCGGAGGCCCTTGGTTTCTGGTTAATTCCCGGCTTTCCACCGCCAGCCGGCTTTTGGATTTGGTTTTGGGACATGGCCACCGGCCAGTGAATGGACAAGTTTCGGAGGTGTTGCTGCTGCGTCTTAATTGCCGCAGCATGTTGCAAGCTCAGCATGCTGCGCAACATAATTCGAAATCGTTGCATTTTTGTGATTTTATTTTGAAAGTTCCGTCTTCTGCGTTTCCTTTGTGCTTGTGCAATTTTTTTTAATTTTCCAAGTCGTAGAGTTGTCAGGCGTACAAAATTATTGTCCAAGATTTTAAAATTTTGTTATAGTTTATTATGTTATTAAAGATTCCACGTTAAATTTAAAGTTATGTATTTAGTTGAAGACAAACTAACAAATGATACATTTAATTGTGTTGATTGAGTAATTTTGCCACTCATCAGCTGTTTCCAATGGTGAAACAGTGTCAGGTGACGCAGGAATGCCGAAACTTGTGGACATCACAAAGCCATTAGGCTTATCGATAGCGTCAGTTCGACTGCGATAACAATCGATATATAAACGCGTATTTTTAAAACTCTAGTTTGATAGATTTCTACGTTTTATACTGGTTAAAGTTTAGTTTAGATTGTACGCCGAGTTTCTGCCGCGTTGCCTGTCGAATCCGCCATTGTTGCGTCTTCTAGTTGCGACACGCTGCTCCTGCCTGGCCCGCTCCTCGGCCAGCCAAATGGCCCGAAGATTCTGGCACTCCTGTGAATTGGCAGTCTCTCGCTGCATCGGAGCCATCTCTGGCTGACGGCACCTCTGGCACTCTTCCCACCGACTAAACTTATTAACATTCCGGTCGCATGGATCCGTGGCAAACAGCATGCACTCGTCATTGCAGAAGTTGTAGAACCAGAACTGACCTGTGATCGTTTGATTCTGGCAACGCGGCTGTGCGGTCTGAAGCATCTGAAAGCAGCGGGTGGACAGCGATGGATCCAGATCTTCTGCAGGTGCGTACGCATCCTGGGCGCTGTAATTATTGTTCCTCCTTGGCCATGGTTCTTCTTCTGGATCGTCTAAATTCCCAGCATATTGGTTTTTGTAGGTATCGGCGGGCCTCTGACGCTGCCACGGAGCTCGGCCTACATCCTCCAGTCGCGGGTTACTGGGTCTTGGTTGTACCTGCCAAGTGGGACGATCTGTTCTGACTGGCTGATTGTAGTTCCCGTCGTAATTGGGCTGTCTGTATGAAGAAGGGTCCCTTGCATGGTTCGTTTGACGCTCTGGCAGCCACGATGCATCTGCCTTCCGCCTGTTGCTTGGCAAGTTGCCTGTGTTGCCTTTAAGGTTGCCCACCTCGAAGTTATCAAATGTTCCACCTCGATCTGTAGGCGATTGATCGTAATCTCCAAAAGATTCTGCTTCCGGTTCCGGTTGTCCTGGCCTGTGCGGGTTGCGTCCAGGAGCAAACTCGCCGTAGGGAGTGTCCATCTCGCCACCGTAAGACCCGGGTAGACTGCCCAGGCATGCTCGGCCGGAACACCTGCGCGTTTCTTGCAGCTCCATGCGATGCACATTCTGGCACTTGGACTCCGCTTGAGGATTAATATACTGCCGCTGGCGCATCTCGTAGCCATCGCCACAGGTCACGCTGCAGGAGCTCCAGCTGCTCCATGAGCCCAGCTGGCATTCGGCGCGTCCCTGGTGTTGGGATTGATAGGAATTTACACCGATCCCTAGGCTCGGCTCTAGCTCTTCGAACTCTCCCATGTTAAACATCATACTCTTCTGTCCACACATCTCGCCCTGGCACTCCCGCTCCTCATACTGGGCCACATTGCAGTTGTTAATCCTGGCCAGCTCTGGTTGCTTGTAAACACGCCGACGGTACTGCATGCCAACGCCGCATTTGGAGGAGCAGTCGCTCCAGCTGGACCAGGGATGGGTGAGGCACTCTCGTGGCAGCTCCGGATCGTTGTTAGCTTGTAAATGAATCAAGGTTAGTGATGTTCTCTTAATTGTAACCCCACATACAGTCTTCATCCGCACATCTCCTTTCGTAGATACGTTGACGCTTCACCGTCAGCATGGCCATGGGTTTCATAGGAGCCCCGGATTCATCGTAGAAAGGAGAACGCGGATCATTGGGAAAGTCGGAGCGCATGCGCCTGATCACATCCGGCGGAACTTGTGGCTGATCCGGTGACTAACAAGGGAGACTCATAGTTTACACATCAGGAAGAAAGAAGCAGAGGTTACCCACCGTGTAGCTTGGACCCGCATCTGTGCCCACATCCCAGGGATACAGATTGATGACTTTCTCCTCCAACCAAGTGCAGTTACGTAGGCATAGCTCCAGTCCAGTGACGCCCACTATCCAATCGGGCGACGGCTCTATCTTGGAGGCAAACGACACCATGTGATGTAGCGGATCCACTCGCACCGAGGCCATGGTCTTGCTATTCATATTGGGGAACGATGGACCCCGTGCTTTGATAATAGTACGTATCTTTTCATCCTGCAGAAAAAGACGGACAGATTACACGGAGTTCTTAATCCCAAGGATAACAGGTATGGAATTACCCGAAAGTTGATGCTGAACTCTCGCTCCAGAAGGCGGGAACTGCAGTGCTCGGCATATTGCTTAATTCCCTCGCTGGCCAGTGCTCCGGCCTCCCAGAAGCGATAGTCAGAGCTGTGGGCTGCTCCCACCAGCTCACAGAAGCGGGTTTCCCAGCCGCGGGCGGGGAAATCCCTGGGATGCAAATTCCTGGACCAGACACCCTCGAATATTAGCTGCAGGAATGGGAAACGAGAAGGTAACTGGGGCCACGGATAATCTCTGACTTGCCCACCTCATATCGCGCCTCATCGCAGGCACAGCAGGGAACATCCACCGTGGGTGTGCTAGGCAGGCTCTCCACATCGTCCACGACCTCCTCGCAGATGCGTCGCGTTAGTCCGCCGTCGTCCATGTGCCACACATCGCGATGCTGCTGCACCGTGGCCCGTATCAGAATGCAACCACTTCCCGGCTCACTGGGCGCCACCCAGGTCAGGTGCATATGGGTTTTAGGATTCGTGTTGGCGTTCTCCACCATGTTGATGCAGTTGGGACTGAAGCGGGTGTCGATAAGATCACTCAACTCGAAGCGACCCAAGTCGTCCTTGTAGCTAAAGTCACCATTCTCGTTCTCCAGCGCCAGGATGAAGCTGATGTAACGATGTCCATTGAAGGCATTCAGGGACACTGGAGAAAAGGCTGTCTGAGTAACCAGAGTAGGAACATGCTAAGCCGGCCCTTATCGGCGACCTTGAATTCCAAACTAATTCGCAAAGGTCCCCCAGATAAGCGCCAGACCCGAAGTGCCGCGCGCTTTTGTTTACTAAACAATAAACATTGCGAAATCGAGGCGGGCAGCCTTAATATACTCGGCTTGATAGGCCCGCCAAGTGGTTCCCCTAGGCAAGTTCAAGCGCAAGGTTAATAAACTCGCTCTCACCATTATACTCCTGGCCGAGAATATACGTTTCCGGATTGCCCGACACGCTTATCACGTAATTCTCATCCACCGGAGACTTCGGCGTCGCCGTATTTGCCGGGCGCCGGGTGCAGATCAGACAGCTGACTCTGCCAATTGCCAGCGCCAACAGTAGAAGCTCCACAGGAGGAGCAGCGCTTGACCGCCACATGTTTTCGGAGTTCTCTAATCGTACACAACCATTCGACGCGAGCGACTATTGCAAACTGAGCGAAGCTCCTCGAGAAATTGCTTGCCAAAAGCCGAGAAGAGAGACTTGGAGCTGGCTAGTCTCGATAAGAGTGACCCACTGAAATAAATAGAGTGCGACGGAGCTGTTATCAGCCGACGTTGTCGGAAAGCCGGAAAATCAGTGAATTAAACTCTTGGTGAGTACTTAAGGGAAACTGAATCGAGATGCTCTCTTGGAGATGCTCTCTTTAAGAGTCACAAAATGAGCACCGATCATTTGGGCTTAACTCTTAACTAACTAACTTAACTAAGTAATACATAAACTATGTTCTTTTTTATTTTTTAACTCTTGTTTTTATTTTAGGTTTAATTTAAACCCCATAATTACCACGTCTGGATGAATCATATCTGCCTCTGGTCTGCGACATAGGTTCTCCAATGTCCCCAACTGCTTCGCTGTATTGCGAGTCGTAAGCGGTTTCCTTTCGTGGATCGTAGGAACCACTCGACATTTGGCCGTAGGAACCGCCATCTGATTGCCCGTAGCTTCCTCTCGTTTGTCCGTAGGTCCCAGTTCCCTCTTGACCGTAAGATCCCCCTCTGGGTTGTCCGAAAGAACCTCCTGTTTGTCCGTAAGAGCCTCCTTTTTGTCCGTAAGAACTTGCTGTTTGTCCATAATAACCTCCTGTTTGTGCGTAAGACCTTCCTGATTGTCCGTATGACCCTCCTGTTTGTCCGTATGACCCTCCTGTTTGTCTGTTAGAACCTGCTGCTTGTCCATAATATCCCCCTCCCGTTTGTCCATAGGATCCTCCATACAGATCCATAGCTTCGTTCTCGGAGTGCTCCATGTTCATCTGAGGCTGCAAACAGGTGCCCTCGCAGGCCATAAGCGAACGGAAGCGGTTTTTATTCTCATCGCAGTTGTCCGTGGTAAAGATCTTGCACTCGTGCTCTTCGTGGTCGTAGAACCAGTAGTTGCTCACCACCACGGGATTAGCAAGGCAGGGACGGGTGGAGGCGTAGGGCTTCTGAAAGCAGTAATCCTGCACCACATTGTAGCCATTCCCAATCTTATTGTCACTGGTAGTGTCCTCAGTTTCCTGCTGCAAGCTGGGATACCTTCCTCCAAAGGGGGAGCGTGTGGTAAATCCCATTCTGTGGCTGGGAGTTGTGTAATCGTTGTTGGAATAGCCCTGATTATAGTCCCCGTAACCACTGGGTCTACTGCCCACCAGTTTATCGTTGCTATAGGTATTGAGAGAAGGGTAGCCAGGTTCTCCGGACATCTGCTGACCACGATTATATCCCGGTCGTTGTTGATTCTGTATCTTGCCATAGGGAGAGTTTAGAGTATCCTGTGCGTTATCCATCGGACTGTAAGGTGATCTATTGAAGCTGTTGTCACTTGCACTATTGACCGCCTTTCTATTCCAGTCCTGGCTGACCGATCCGGTAAAGGTGTTTCCCTGCCTGTTGTTCCAAGCAGGGCGTTGAGTCTCGTAGCCGTCCTGATCGAAGCCTGGCTCGGGCAGAGCGTCCAGTTCGCCGTTGTCGGGAATGGTGCCGCCGCAATCGGATCCCATGCACTGCCGCGTCTCCTCCATTGGGAGTCTCATCACTGACAAACATCGCTGCCTGGACTGCGGATTGTAGTAGTCGCGGGTGCGAGTGGATGATCCTCTTCCGCAATTCTTGGAGCACGGGGACCACTCGCTCCAGTTGGTCATCTGGCATTCGGCCATTGAGCTTCCTCCTGAGGGATTTTCGCCACCTACTCCAGCTTCGAACTCTTCCTCTGCTGGTCCGCATTGGGTTCCCTGGCACTGACGCATCTCATCCAAGCGCCGTTCGCAGTTATAGTTGGCTGCCAGATTGGGATTTTTGTAGCTCCGGATGCGCTGGGAGTATCCTTGACCGCACCGCGTGCTGCAGTTGGTCCACTCGTTCCAGGGGTGCACAGCGCACTCTAGGGGTCCCTCCTGGATAGCTGGTTATACAAATAGAATGAGCTAAACGAACACGTGCCTGCAGAATACTCACCCTCTTCGCACTCCCGGATGTAGAGCTTCTTCCGGGTCAAGTAGAGCGTGGCCAGTGGCTTCATGGATGCGCCTGTGTCATCATAAAACGGCGAGCGATAATCGCTGGGATAAGACGATGTGATACGGCGTACTACATCAGGAGGCACCTGCGGCTGGTCGGCGGACTACGAAGGGGAGACCTTAAAACGAGACTCCACTCGCTGAAAACCTCGTCGCATACTTACCATATAGGAGGGACCAGAGTCGGTGCCAATGTCCCAGGGATACAAGTTCAACACCTTCCGCTCCAGCCACGTGCAGTTGCTCAGGCACAGCTCCAGTCCGGCCACGCCCAGTATCCAGTCGGGCGAGGGATCGATCTTGGCAGCCAGCGAGAGCTGGTGATGCTGGGGATCCACACGAGCATTGGCCAGCGTGGTGCCATAAGCATTCAGGCGATGAGGGATGCCAGGAGCCTTGATAATAGTCCTCACATCGCCATTCTACAGGAGAATTAAGGACTAAACCTCTTGAAAAGATCAATTCGATGGGCCCACCTGAGTGTTTTCCCTGATCTCATTCTCCAGGGTGCGGGTGGCCCCGTGCTCGGCCATCTCCTTCATGCCCTGGCTAGCCCTGCCTCCGTAGGCCCAGTAGCGATAGCTGTGACTGTGCGAAGCCCCAATCACCTCACCCAACCGGGTGCGCCAGGCCTCGGCGGGAAAGTCCTTGGCATGGGTATTCCTGGCCCACTTGCGCTCCAAAACGATCTGGTGAGAAAATGTAATTAGAAGAGCTCTCTAGAGTTGTGGTACGCCTGTTCACCTCATATTTGGCTTCATCGCAGGCACAGCAGTTCTCCAAGGGCGGTGTCAAGCTGTTTAACTCATCAATCTCCTCGGGACATAACCTCTTGGTCAGGAAGCCATCGTCCAGGAACCACACATCCCGATGCTGAACCACACCCGCCTTGATCAAGACACAACCGCTGTCGGGATGACGCGGTGCTATCCAAGAGACCTCGATGTGGGTCTTGGGATTCGTGTTGGTGCTCTCCACCATGTTCTCGCAACCCACGCTGAATCTAGTGTCCGTGGTGCCCAGCAGCTCAAAGTGTCCGGTCATATCCAAGCCATTGAAGTCCGGTGACTGGTCCTCGGCCTCGATGACCAAGGTGAAGCTCACAAACTTCAGGTTAATGGGACAGGACAAGGACACTGGTGAGGGTGAGAGTTATCAGAATCAAATCTGTCCTGGACTTGGCAAATCTCTCACCATTGTACTGATGCTCTGGCACGTAGGTGGCGGGATTGCCATCGATCAGGATCTTGAAGTTATCATCCACAGCGGATCGCTCGCCGGTGGCTGCCTGTGGCACGCGATTACAGGCTCCCCTTACTTCCAAGGCCATTGGAATGAGGAGCAGAAAAAGGCGGAGGAGTCGCAGCATGCTTTCTCGATCTTGACGATCCGCTCTGGTCCACAGCTCAAAGACAACTGACAGATGCAGTGCCAAAATTGGGTGAGTCGTAGGTCGCCAACGCCATTAATCGATGAGCGCCTCAATTTATCAATTATCCCCTTGGACGCCGCCCGTGCCATCACTTGATTGCGTTGCTATCAATTAGTAATTGTTGGGTTTCGTGCCACGCTCTTCAATTGGAGGCGACTCTCTGGGCTCGAGTTCTTTGAACTTGGAAGCGGATAAAAATCTCTCGGAAATTGCTCTGTTTATACAATAGATATGGGTCAATGACAAACTGACAAGAGACGGTAATAAAACGATTTACTTCTTATGTTTTCCTGGATAAATGGGTAATTGATAGGTTGAAATCTCTATAAACTAGTGAGTGACTTACTTAAAACTTTGCCAAAACTTTGGATAATATGGAGCTTTTCATATATTTGATTATTCGTACGATTGCGATTACATTTTGTTGTACAAGTAATACTTTTTACTGCTGAAGCTTCCCTTAACTCCGACACTGTCACCACCTCTCCGGCTCGTCGTTGCTGGTGAGCAGGCACGGCATCATGACGCACTTCTCCATGCGGACCCGGTCCTTGCACTTGAAGCTCAGATCGGTGTTGAGCAGGGTGCGGGTGCGCTGGCGAACGGCATTGTCGCCGCAGCTGGCGGTGCAGGGCGTCCAGGCGGACCACTCGGAATAGCGGCACTCATCCCTCGGCTCTGGCGGCGGAGGAACCTTCACCACGTGCCGGCGCTCGCCGAACCCACGGCCACTAATGGAGTACATGTCCTCGCAACGCTGGTAGCAGCGATCCAGGCGCACCAGATGCTTGGGACAGGGCTTACCGCCGTACTTGGGGGTCCGCAGGACTCGACGGGTGCGCAACTGGTGGCCATCGCCGCAGGTGGCGTTGCAACTGTAGGTGACCCACTCGGATACCAAACAGTCCACGGGCGGAAGGCCGTCGTGCTGGAGTTCCTGCTTGTGGCGAGGCAGGCGGCAGGTGTCCTCGCACTCCTCCTTCGACTTGAACTTGTTGCGATTGACGTCGCAGCGATCCGACCAGTAGATGGCACACTGATCACTTACGTGGTCGTAGTACCAGTAGTTGGTCACATCGCTATCCCGACAGGGACTGTCCACCAGCTCGTCGTAGCAGAAGCCGGGGACTATGGTGTCGCAGCTGGGATTCGTGCAGTTCACCTCCTCGTGCAGCTTGATGTGCCGGCAGGGATCTTGCCCGTCGTCATTGGGGTCTTTTACCCCGTACACCTGGTTGTTGTTCCACACCTTACGGATCCGCTGCCGCCGGCCATGGCCACCGCAGGGTCCCAGGCAGGGCGAGAAGTCCGACCAGGGTGTGACCCCGCAAACGGGTGGTATGTAGTCCTCTCGATGCTGGCTGTAGCTCTTAAAGTTCCCGAAGATCGATCGCTTCTCGGCGGATCCCCCTTCGTCGCCGCCTCCCTGCTCCTCCCCAGGTTCTCCCGCATCTCCACCTTCATTCTCGATGTCGCCGCCACACTCCATGGCCTCGCAGATTCTGGTCTCGTGCAGACGCGCCCTGCTCGCCTTCTGGCACTTCTTCTTGGCCTTCTTGTTGAGGTAATGACGCGATCGGGTCATTTCGCCCGTGCCGCAGGTCACTGTACAGGAGGACCACTCGGTCCACTCGGACAGACCGCACTGCGGATCATCGTGGCTGGCAGGAGGAGGACCTCCTGCCTCCTGCTCAGCTGCATCGGCCGCCTCCTCGTTGAAGCTGGCGCACTGGCGTCCCACGCAGTTCTTCTCCTCGCGCAACGCGTTGTTGCACCTATGACGCTGTGGAATAGATTAGAGGTCAAGTTCCATATCCTGAAGCTCATTCCTCACCGAGGCCAGCGCGGGATTCTTGAATTCGCGGATCCTGTACTGCTTGCCGGGGCCGCACTTTGTGGTGCACTCATCCCACCTGGACCACGAGTGAGTAGCGCACTCCGCCGGCAGCTGCTCCGCTGTGGGTAGGAGTTTGGGGATTAATTATGATTAATTATGATCTTTGGTTTACTCACAGTCAGTGGACTCGCAGTTCTTCTCGTAGAGTCTCCGCCGGTTGATGTGCAAGGTGGCCAGGGGCTTCATGTCGGCTCCAGTGGGATCGTAGAAGGGAGAGCGAGGATCGTTTGGGAAGTTGGACTTGATGCGACGGACCACATCCGGCGGCACTTGCGGCTGATCCGCGGACTGAAAGAAGGGAGAAATCATGAATCGCGTCAGCATATACCGAGCGACTTACCATGTAAGAAGGCCCACTGTCTGTGCCCGCATCCCAGGGATACAGATTGTGCACCTTGTTCTCCACCCACGAACAGTTGGGCAGGCACAGCTCCAGTCCAGAGACGCCCACGATCCAGTCGGGCGAGGGATCCACCATTGAGACCAACGATATCAAGTGGTGATTGGAGTCCACGCGGAACACGGCAAATGTTTTGCCCGTGACATTCGGATAGGCAATGCCCCTGGCCTTGATGATCGTTCGGATGTGCTCGCTCTGATCCTTGAGCTCGCTCTCCAGAGTGCGCGTGGAACCGTGCTCCGCTACCTCTCGCAGGCCCTCGCTGGCCAACTCGCCGTACTGCCAGAACCTGTAATCGATGGTGTGGGAGGCGCCTATGATGTCACTGAACCTGGTGCGCCAGCTATTCGCCGGAAAGTCCTTAGGATGTGTGTGCCGTGACCATTTGCCCTCGAAGGTAAGCTGGGATGGGACGAACAAACTTGATTATATTATGTTGAAAAATATCTTTTTGTAGAGAACCCACCTCATACTTGGCCTCATCGCAGGCACAACAGGGATCCACAATGCTGGGCTGTGTGTCGATGTCATCCGCCTCCTCCTCGCACATTCGCTTGGACAGAAAGCCATCGTCCATGAACCACACATCGCGATGCTGCATCACCGTGGCCCGCAGCAGAATGCAGCCCTGTCCTGGACTGGACGGAGCTACCCAGACGACGTCTATGCGGGTCTTAACATTCGTGTTTGTGTTCTCCACCAGATTGGCACAGCGCGGACTGAAGCGGGTCTCGGCCAGGTCGTAGATCTCCCAGGTGCCCACCGCGTTGGGGTCACCTTCGCTCTCGCCAGTCTCCAGGTCTAGGGCCAGCATGAAGCTTACAAAGGTGAGGCCCCCAAAGGCGCTGAGGGTTACTAAAGGGAGAAAGGAGAGGATAAGTAGAGGAATCTCTTAGGGAGTGTGAAGGGAATGAGTAATGAAGAAGTAGTGAAGAAACATGGACTTCTGTAGACTCTGAAATCCATCATGGCATACGACAAAGGGTACTGAATGCATTAGGTCGGATCATTAAGTCAAGCACTCACCATTGTATCTCTGACCGGGTATATAACTCTGGGCATTTCCAGCCACGGACAGAACATAGTTGTCGTCCACCGGCGACTTGGCTGCAGTGGCTCCCAGTGGAACCCGGTTACAAGCCTCGATCCGGGGTAGAATCTTCGCCAAAGCCAGCAGCCACAACAAACACTCCAAAGCTCTCATTGCGAACTACTGTAAGAATTATGCAATTTAATTGAAATACAAATTTAGACTCGCTCTGCCTGCATCCACGTGGTTGGGGAAAACTATTTCTGGTCACAATTCTCCATGCACTTAATTGTCTTAATTATCCGCAGTCGTATCGAGTGCCAATGGCAGCCATTGTAGGCCCCCAGTCGCAGTTCTGAACTGAACTTGAATTCGAGGAAGTAGCCTTCAATTGGAAAGCTTTATTCGATATATCAGACCAGACATAGCATATGCATATCGCTTGGACGGACACAGACACTTTCCATTTCCTTTGAGAGCCGCACCACAGTGGCTCAATTGCCATGCGGAACTTGAACTAGGCGGCGTGGTTGTTTACCCCTTGAAAATCGGATCGCAC
The DNA here is from genome assembly GCA_008042775.1 of Drosophila pectinifera. NCBI lineage: Eukaryota > Metazoa > Arthropoda > Insecta > Diptera > Drosophilidae > Drosophila > Drosophila pectinifera. Next base: position 127,974 of record VNKC01004294.1, on the reverse strand, counting down.
CGCGTATATATGTGCACTATATAGTGGCCCGCTACGTCACTGATTAAATTCAATTGAAAAACACGCCGTCTGCCTACAGCCAAAGTGAGCGAAATAACAGCCCCCCGAGGCGACATAAGCCATTCCCATTGGATATATCATCATTAAACCACTTTTAGGGCTTCACTTTGGCACTGCACTTAAAGGGGAGGCTACACTTTCACCGAAATGCTTATTGTGTTTCATAGTCCAAGTTAGAAACTTAATTCTTAAACAGAATGACTTACTGAGATTTTCAATCTTTCAGATGATTTTTGGACTCCTTAGTATTGATGTAGAGACCCTCATAGAGGTTCCTCTATCAGGCGGAGGAATAATATGTGACTGGAGAACCTACTCGGAACGCACTCGGACAGCAACTGAATGCAAATTTCCCCGAACCGATTATGGGACAGACGACGTGCATCACTTGGGAGCGATGTGGGAAAGGGTGAGCGGAGGGTAAAGAGCAGTATAAAGAGAGACTGAGAGACCCGGTGCTCTGTATTCTATCCCCGCTTCTCATTTGTTGATGTCTCCCATTGCCTTCTCTCAGCCCATTTGTTGTTACACGTCCGTTCTAAACAAAGTCCCCGGAAAACACCGGACACAGTGGGCCATGTCTGTTCCCAAGTCAAATTTCCGACTCGGCTATGTCTCGAATCTCAGTATATTTCTAGACTCGGAGTTGTTAGCAACAGCGGATTTTTTAACAACAAGCACACATTCCAATCGTCCTGAATTTTTCCTCGAAATTATTTTGTTAAAAAACCACCTTTATTTAGAGTGAAATAAATTGCTCGTCTATATATTTCAGATACTTTTCGGAAGCTGACATGGCAGAGACTGTACGTGGTAGGTTTAAAGCTTCCAAGGGTTTCTTAACAAATACTTAACCAGTTATTCATTATGTTAGGAAACAAGGCTTCTACCCTACGGTCGCGGATACCTCGTCCTCAAAACAACCGTCCAGATTTGTGGGTAAGTAGGAATCTTTGGGAGATGTGCTTCCTAATGAGCCCACGCTAGACGCATTATATTCCTAAGGCTTATACCTCCCCGTGCCCAGCCTCTTTTGCCCCTCCACCCAAGTCGCGAGTCCCTGTGTTTAGGGGGAATCTTCCAGTAGCCTACCCGGAGCAGCTCAAATTTGTCCCTTTGCCTAATTCGCGAATTCCTGTGTGGAGGGAAGATGTCCAGGATCGCAGGACGGGCTCGGAAGCCTCCTCGGACCATCGAGAACGCTCGGCATCGTGCACTTCGGTCCCGGAGATGAGCTCTACGCGGACGAGCCCAAGTAAGCGGCACCTCTTGGTGAATTAGTGTGATCCCTGACAAGACATACTTATCGCAGCTCGGAAGGCTGTCACGGGCAAGCCATCCCAGTCCGGACAGAACGGACTGCATGGCATCCAGGCGGAACACAAGAAGCTTGAGCACATGCAGGCCGTCTTCATGCACAAGATCCGGACCTTGTCCGAACAGGGCCAGAAGCTTCCAGGCGTCTTCAAGTTCGTGGTTATGGTCTTCAATGATGAGCCCAAGCTGGTGCTTCAAGAGGGTGCTTCAAAGAACATCCGTGAGTTTATATATATATATATATATATATATATATAGACATTATAATTCCTTCCCCCGTTTCAGCACTCGTATCTAGAAGTGAGGAGCTCCAGAAGCGGTTGACCGCCGAGCTGGCCAATAAGGATCTGACCATCAGTGAACTGAAGAAAAAGCTGCTCCTCAGCGAGGAACTGGCCTGCGAGCAGGCCTTGCGGCTGGATGAGATCAACTCTGCACAAATGGAGAAGGAAGGCACCGTAAAGTTCCTGAAATCCGAGCTGTCGACAGCCAAAAGCTTGTAAGCTCAAGAAAATGTTGATGTCCAGGTTAATATGAACTAAAATATAATATACTCCGCAGGTACAGCCAATTGTGCTCGCGTCTAGAAGAAGCGGATCACAACCTGGACCGGGCCACCAAGCAAGTCAATCTCTATCTGGAAAAGACAACAAGTTTGGACACTGAACTGAAAGCGCTGAGCGAAAAGCACCTAGGCAATCTGGCCACTCTGAGGTGAGTGAAGCTGCGCAACAAATCAAATTGTAAATTTAATATTATTTCCATCAATTATTCAGAGAGCAGGAGGAAAAGCTGAAGGCAGCCACCGCGGAGGCAGCTTTCCACACCCAAGCTGAAGCACAGTTGCGCAAGGACTTGGACAGGATGAGCGACCAACTTGACTTAAACCACCAAATGCTGTCCGCGCGCTCGGATGTGATAACTAAACTGCAACAGAGCGAGCGGAATTTTAGGGAAAAATTTGAGGATATGTTCCACCAAGTCGGCGAGAAAAACACGCTCATCAATCAGGTATTATTTATTTATTAATAGCCCTTCCTATGCTTATTCTCCATTGCCTCGCAGCTAACCAACGAACTTGAGGCCAAGGACGAGCAGTTCCGCAACGTGATGGTTACCCTAAAGGAGAAACAGGGGGCGGTGAGGAGGCAGGAGAACATAATTAAGCTCCTAGAGGAGCAGGGTGTGCGCACCTCGTTAATGCGGACCAAGCAGGAGGAGCGCAATGCTGCAATGCAGTTGGAAATTGCACAGTTAAAGCATAATCTGTGAGTGCAACTTAACCACTTGTAATACCTTATAGTTATTCATTCCTGTCCGATTTTTACAGGACAAATCAAGCCCATTTTATGCTTGTCAACGATGGAAGCCCATTTTTCGGAGGTATGCAAGCTGAGAGTGCTCAAACAATTCAGCAACAGCAACCGTCGCAGCAAGGAAATCCGGCGGCAGAGCAACGTCAGCTACAGTAGCTGACAGAGGAGCACATGGTCTCTAGATATAGGAGTAACCATGGCCATGCTATGGTTTCGCAGATAAGCAATCATTTTCGCAACCAGAGCAAAAGATTCAAGAGCAACAGCCATTATTTCACCAACATATAACTTCCATTAGCTTCCATCTGCAATGTTTCTTCCATCAGCATCTGAACCAAATTGTATTGCGATTGTTGGCCAATATACTCAGTATAGGTAGTTTTGTAGAATCTGGTCAAATCTTCTTTAGAACGACAGTGGCGGCATTATGAATCGATTAGCCGACTGGTTTTGATTGGTTGAGGAATTTAAATCTGGGACAGTTAATTTAAAGCGATTTGCATTTTTAGGGCAGGGTTAGCCTACAGAGAGAGAAACTACGACACGTGGAACTATATTTAGGAATTAATACATAAGTATTTCCATAAATTAAACTGTTTAAATATAACCAAGTCGGGTTCCTAGCATACAATACTGAGAAGAATAGGCGCTCATCGATGAATCTAGGCTCGACGAATGATGATGATTCTGCCGCTGCTGCTGCCTGGTCTTCGTAGGTTTCCCAGTAGATTGTCTACAGTACGCCAGTTAGTCTCATCCGGCAGCTTGTTAAGAACGGTTCTACTCCAAATTTATACCGCCTTGGCGTAAGTTCAAGAAGTGTCCGTGCAAGTGAATGTTGTGTGGTGCTGGTTGCAGACAGAGATAAAAGGAACAATTGCCCCAAAGACTTAATTCCAGCATATTTTGATAAGACAACCAACACCTGCCAAATTGGGAGACCCAAATCTTCCCCTGAGCTTAGGCCAACAAGGTTCGTCGTCTGGCTTTTATACACATTATTTAAATACCTTTGGCCTGCTAACACTCTATAGTAAACGGGCAATCATCCAGATAAGAGACTCTTCTGGCAATTCTTCAGATTCTAATTCTAAAATCTTTGGACACCTTGGTTCCAGAACTGGGCAACACGGTAAACATTTCAATTCGTGTGATTAATGGTCGCGTTGAACCCTCAATTTGATTGCACTTTTCCGTATCAGCAAACCGCAGAAGGCGCATAAATTGTAAATGTTCGAGATAGCTTGAGGAATCACACTTAATTAATTGTCTAAAAGACAAACGAACATTTAAATTAATCCATAACCAGCTGGAAACGTCACTTAATATTATTAAGTGCTAATTAGAGGCGCCTGACTCTGGGTTTTGTAGGCGAGATGTGTAGACTAGGGTGTCAGCTTTATTTGTGGTTTGCGGTTTGGTTTGAAAGGGACTTATCAGAAGCTGTTTGCTTCTGGTCCACTCATCTAGTTCCACCTAAGCTTTTGTGTTGTCCACTGCGAGCATTTCGTTTACTGTCTAATTCATTAAATTAGCCCTAATCCGACACTATGGATGATGCAGAGTACCAGAAGCTGGATCGAATCATGTCTGAGCTCCAAGGATCTAAACCGGAAGCGAGCAGTGCTGTTATATACACAACCAGAGGCGAGGAGGTGAGTGTGCTGAGTGTTCCATTAGAGTTATAATGATCCTGTGATCCTGTGATTATATTAGCTCACAATAACCTGCGATGCCGAGCAGGAGGTGGAGTCAGAATCCTCCGGCCAGCGGGATCAGTGGAGCAAGGGCGTGGAGTTCCTTTTCTCCTGCATCGCCCTCTCCGTTGGCTTGGGGAATGTCTGGCGGTTTCCCTTCATTGCTTTGGAGAATGGGGGCGGTGCCTTCCTAATTCCCTATGTGATAGTGCTCCTGCTGATTGGCAGACCCGTATACTATCTGGAGGTGATCATCGGACAGTTCTCGAGTCGGAGCTGCATCAAGGCTTTCGACATGGTTCCTATAATGAGAGGTGAGCAAATCATGTTGAGAAGATGATCTCAATACTATTAAAGTCTCCCCAGGCATAGCCTACGGCCAGGTCTACTCCACCGCCCTGGCCACAACGTACTATGCCTGCATAATGGCCCTGACCATTAGGTATTTGGTGGCCAGTTTCGAAGAGGTCCTGCCCTGGACTTACTGTTTGGTGGAATGGGGCAGCAGTTGTGTGGCCACAGGAGCTACTGTCGCCAATGACACATCTGTTGTGCAGGGCGTGTCCTCCGCAGAGCTGTATTTTACGTAAGTTTCAAGTGGTTTCTTTACAGATCCCTAAATAATTCCTTATTCCCTGCAGGAAAACCGTACTGAGGGAACCGGAGAACTTGGATGAGAGTGGTCTAGGCACGCCCAGCTGGCAGCTGGTACTCTGTCTCATGGTCACCTGGCTGATCATTGGCACAATTCTCTGCAAAGGCATTCGGAGTTCGGGCAAAGCCTCATATTTTTTGGCCCTGTTTCCCTATGTGATCCTGATCATCCTGCTGATCAGGGCAGCCACGTTGCCGGGCGCCTGGCGGGGAATACTCTACTTCCTGGAGCCCCAGTGGTCGCAGCTGCTGAATCCCCACGTGTGGTATGCGGCCATCACTCAGATGTTCTTCTCGCTGGCCATCTGCTTCGGCACCCTGGTCATGTACGCCTCCTTCAATGATTTCCACAAGAATGTGCACAAGTAAGGGCTGAATATTATAGAAATATCATAAATATATATACGAATATATATATATTCCTTTCTAGAGACGTGATTATTATCACCACCATTGATTCACTGACCTCCATCCTAGCTGGCTGCATTATCTTTGGCATTTTGGGCAACCTGGCCCATGAGACCAATACCGAGGACATCTCCCAGGTGGTCAAGGGCGGAGCTGGTCTGGCCTTCATCTCCTATCCGGAGGCCATTGCTAAGTTCAGCTACCTGCCCCAACTGTTCGCGGTGCTGTTCTTCTTCATGCTCCTGATATTGGGTATCGGATCGAACATCGGCATGGTCAGCTGTGTGATTAACGTGGTCAAGGATCGCTTCACCCATTTGCCGCACTGGCTGCTGGCCGTGTGTGCCTCGGTGATCGGGTTCCTTTGCGGCTTGGTTTACATGACGCCGGGCGGGCAGTTTGTGCTGAATCTCGTCGACTTTTACGGCTGCACCTTCATCGCCCTGGTCCTGGCCATTGCTGAGCTGCTGGCCGTGGGCTGGATTTATGGAGTGAAGCGCATCTGCAGCGACATCGAGTTCATGCTGAATGTGAAGACTAGCTTTTACTGGCGCATTTGCTGGGCTATTGTGGCACCAGGCTTGATGTTCCTCGTCCTGGTCTACATGCTCTGCACCTACGAGCCCTTGACCTACCGCGGAGTATACTATCCCCCGGCTTACTATATGGCGGGATGGTTCATCTGGGGACTGGGAGTGCTGCAGTTGCCCTTCTGGGCGGTGTACACGGTTTTCCAGCAGCCGGGCAAGACCTTCGGCAGTGTAAGTATAGCGAAGTCTGATCTGAGGCATAATCCAATTATTATATATCCCCTTTATCTTTCCAGAAACTGCGAATGGCCATGCAGCCGACTGCGAACTGGGGTCCTCGCCAAATTCAGAAGCTCGAGGCCTACGTTCTGCACAGAAAGCGGGAATCGGACATCAAGAGTCCAAGGGGTGGATACTTTTTCGATAACATATTCGGCTGAAAGACTGCTATTAGTTTCTTTTAAGTTTACGCTTTATTGTTATTGGCTTCAAGCTTGCAGCTTAAGTTGTGACAAAAATTGTTAAACATTTGGTAATTATTATTATAATTATTTCCTTAGGCTTTAGGCTTAGCATAAGCTTTGAAGTTGTTTGCTTTAAGGTCTAAATATCTAAATAATCGTATTAATTTCAGAAAGAATAAGCCAGAGACTTTAGAATTTTCTATGGCAGCTAAAATGATATTGTCTTCGACCGGATGAAATGAAGTTCTATTGTTGCTTGTGTCCTTACACATCCTTTTTACCTATGTATGCTTTTGTGGCTCTGCTCTGCTTTAGTTTAATTATCACAGCACTTTTTGATTCTGTTGGTATTGTGCAAAATTAAATATGTTCTCAAATACAATATTGTGTTTGTGTTTGTGGGTGTGAAGTAAGTGCCTTAAAAGTTCACCGAACTATTTACAATTATAATAAATATATGCTATTATATACGATATATTTTCTAGAGTGTATGTGGCAAGCTATAGCCAAGCATTAAATTGTTAATTTTTTATTGAAAATTTCCTATTTGGCTTACTCGTTTGCTTAGAATTAAAAAATTGAAAGTTTAAATAATTGTTTGATTTACTCGTTAGTTAAGATTAGTTTTGCTTATGTCTTTGGCAGATTTCTGTTAGATTTGGGCAAAGTTAGCTAGATCCCCCATCTCACGGCTGAAACCCATTCAATTTTACATTTATCCCCCAGCTTGACGAACTCCTTTTCTAGTTTTTATGCTAAGAATTGACTTTGGTTTGCAGATTTCATAGCCTACATTTCAGCGCAAAATTCAGCTTATATTTGAGATTAACTGCTGGGATTATATCTATGATATATAGGTATATAGGTATACACAATTAGTTCCCACTGAATCTCTATTGGTTGTGGCTAAAATGGAAGTTCTCTTCGCTACCAACTCACACTAGATATGGTCCTATTTATTGGGCTTGCCTCTATATGATTTATAGAAAAATCTAGCACACGATATGGATTTACCTTGAGTATATTGTCTACTACTTACGCTAGATGCCTAGCCATAGTCCCTCCTAAGTTGAGCTGAGAGAGGGCTTAAAATCTGTCTAGGCTTAGTAAATATCGAATTAGAATCACGTGTAACAGGTGCAGTTTCTTTCACATTTTGCAGTTGCAGTGTTGGTTTTGCATTAGTTTTAGCCCTAGCCGTAGCACTATGTACAGGAGATACGAGTAGAAAATCGCGCGCCTAGAAGCCTAGAAGGCCTGTATTGGTCGGTAGAGTCCCGTGTAGCCGCACAGCCGGGCCCGCAGTGCCGGGATCAGGAAGGCGGCCAGCGAGATGTCCTTGAGCAGGTCGGCGCACTCGCACACCAGCAGGTACATCTTGTCGCCCTTCTGCGAGGTGCTCTTGTGCAGGGCGATGCGCCTCAGGCCCGCGGCACGCGGCAGGTACCTGCAAGGGGGGTGGAGCAAAGGGAGCAGCAATCAGTGGAGCCATCAGGGAGCAACGACTGCTATTTCAAGGGTTCAGCCAGCGTACCTGTACAGCATCCGGGCGCCTGTCCAGTAGAGCCAATTCTTTTCGAATCGTTCGCCATCGTCGCCCTCGAAGACCTGCGGAATTAAAATTTAATTTTTCATGAAACTTCTTCTTATTCCGTATCCATGCAACTCCTCCCTTCCTTAGTGCTTGGGGAGGTAACCCACCTTGAACACACTAATAATGTAGCCGGTGGCCGCGGTCTGCGTCTTCTTGAAGCTGCCGGCCTCATTGGTGGGCAGCACCAGCGGAGGCCGGCAAATGGCCGCCACCTCGCTGTACAGGTCCAGGGTGTGGGCGGCAGTGTATCTGTGATTGAAAAATAAATAGGCAATTTCCCTGGACTTCAATGTCAGGAGTTGGAGGAACACTCACTTGAGGGCCTTCGGCTCGAACTTGGACAGCGAGGAGACGCGCAGGCCGGCGTAGAAGTTGGAAGGATCCGTTTGCAGCGTGTTGATCAGGTAGTACGAGATGAAGGGGAACTCGGCTGAGGAAGTTAAATATTATATTAATAATATAATAAAAAACTACAATTATAAAGTGGAAAAATTACTGTCAGATGAGTCTAAAGAACTAATAAATAGAAAACAATTATGAATTACTTTAGACATACACTTTTAATTAAATATGAATGTAAACTCACAACTCTTTTCCATGTTGGCCAGCAGCATCCCGCCCACAGCTGTGTTGGCCTGCTGCACCTCCGTCAATAGTTCGGCGGCAATGGAGCGTTGCTTGAGCAGCGGATGGGAGAGAGGCGACTCCATTACCGGATCAATTGCCTCCAGGGGACTCATCAAATGCACCAGGATACAGAGCTTTGGATCGGAGACCTCCAGCACGCTCAGCGGACTCATGGCCTTGCCGTCTGCATTCAGAGCGGGCAGCTGCAGAAGTAATTAAAAATATATCATAAATATAATATAATATATATAAATTTAAATCAAATCTATACTAATTTTAAATGGTTTAACATATATTATATTATATATACCACTCACCGGTATGCCAGCTGGCAGGAATCGGTCCACACTATGCACGGGAATGATGAAGCAGTCGCGATCCAGGGTGGCCAGCGAGATGGGCTCCGCCCGAGTGACTCCCGAGTTGGCACCGCCACCAAAGTTCACTGTAAGGCACCGTAAGACTCTATTAGAAACTCCCTCCAAACTGGGACTCAGATACAGTTAGCCATCTAGTTATACAAGTACATCAAAACGTATTAGCTTTCGGCAAGCTGTCGATGACAATTACAACTCTTTAAAGATAATGATGATCCTTAAAGGCTTATCGTAAGCGCCCCATTGAAAAGCCCCGTTAAAAGCGGCAGCTTAAGGTCCTTTGTGAGCAGAGATTATAGGCTAGATTACCGGAGTTTTACAGGAAGCTCCGCTTTGTGATGTGCATGTGATTCCCCGGAAGCTGGCGGCAAAATACTGAAAGCGAGAGCAAAGCTTTCTACTGTTCAAGCGGATCCGAGAACATGTCTAGCTTTCAGTATTTTCAGTAGTATATTAAGTGTATATATATATATATAATATATATATAATCAGGAACGAACAAGGACATTGAGACGAACACGGAAACAAGACAGAACTTGCAACGGAAGTAGAGACTCGTTTCAGGTTAGCTACATTACGTGCAACAATCATTAGGGGGGAGAACTTTCAGTGGGATTAGAGATATCATTCGGGGACTTGGAGCTTGGGATCTTTGGAATCGGGGTGTTTGAGTGCATCAGTGTAGGTTCTTTTGGGCAGAGCGGCAAATACACAGCCCTCGAGGGGCCCAAGACATTCGGCCAGCTAACGAAGCTTGCTTGGAACCCTCGGGTGCTCTGCGTGAGCAGCCCTGCTTACTGGGGTTTCGTGTGAGCTGGCTGGCAGTATGACATTAGTGTTGATCGATTTTTGGTTTTTTTTTTTGGGCAGCAACAACAACAACTATAGTTGAGATCGCATCCGATCGGTTCGGACTCAGATGGATATTCACATTCAGAGGACTCAGGGGACTGTGTGTCAGGACTCAAACCTTGCCGCGTGGCTGCAGCCGCGGCCGCTAGCAATGTTGTTGTTGCCGTGGCCACCGTTGCATCAGCGTACCCCAGTCTCGTTGCTGTTGTTGCTGCTGTTGCCAAGTAATGTTGCTGTAGCTGCTGCTGTAGTTGCTGCTGCTGCTCTAGCTGCTGCTGCTGCTGCTGCAGGCGGATCTGGCTATTGCCGGCACTGTTGGTGGCCTCCGTACCCGGTCCGCTGCTGTTCCATCGCATCAGGGAGACGGACGGCCGGCGGTCGACCAGCGGCTGCGGCATGTCCAGCTCGTAGGGCAGGTTCCCGGGCAGCGCCAGCGAGGGGGCGGTGCTCGAGAGCGGGGTGCTCGGTATGCCTGACAGGGCGCTACATCGTTCTGCAATTGGATTCTGTCGATACTTTATATGCACACAAAACGCAAAACTCAAAACTCAAAACTCAAAACTGAACACTGGAAAAAAAACACACAGCAAACAGAACAACTTAAAACGGGGGAGAAATGAGGGTGCGGGGGAGTATCAGTAGTGTGTGTGCCTGGGTGGTGCTGGAGAAAATTGGGTCGATTCTGTTGGCGGATAAACATAGCCATATTTTGGCAGTGCTTAATTATAAGGCTATAGAGTTAAAATGGAGTTGTTAAATTATTAAACTTTTTGCCTGAAAAATTAAAAATAAAATGAGGAAAAGGATGTTGGTAATAAACTGCTATTAAATAAATAAATTAATACTATAAATCCATTAAATGGCACAGGAAGTTAACGTAATTACTATAATTATTGAATATACAAATTCTAGTTTGCCAGCTGAATATTTATTAATTTTAGTCTATATACAGATTACCTCAGCTATATACATATCTCCCAACCCTCAAAAATCGACCCAACTACTAATATGAAGTGCAGACAAGGGCGGGACGGGGTCTGGGTTCCTTTTCGTTTTTAGAATTTTTTTTCAAAAGTCTCTTTTGACCAAAACTAGACACATTCATCAGTTTCGTGGGTTAGTAGGCTCTGCCGCTGGTGCGGAAGCCGCTGCTAAGAACTCCATCAACCTTTGGCTCAAGGCTGGCTTAGGTTCAAGGCCAATGCCGCAGGCGGTGGGCGTGGCGAGGCGTGGAAATATACGAGTAGTACAAGGGGAAATCAAATAGTAACTTACATACGCGTTCGCATTTGCTTTCTGTGTGCGCACGGTGCCCTTTAAGCCAAGCCAACTGGAAACTGGAAGATTAGCTGATGCTCACACACACCCGCTGACACACACACTCACTCGCTCTGCTTAGAAGGCGGAAGCGATGCTTCGATAGCAAGTTATTCCCATTAACAGGTGAACTTCTGGACGGAGGTTAGTAAAGCATGAAAGGTGGTTTATTTACTATTACTATCCAAGAATAATATTTACTAAGAAATTCACTAAGAATTGTAGTTTATATGGATCTTCCAAACATAATCTTGTAATTGCTATATGAAAAATATTTCAAAATTCAATTTTTGTGGCAATTTATTTTTTTTAAACCCAAATATGTCTACAATTCACTTCAAAACGTATTAAAAACAACCAATTTAATACACAAAATATAGTACATGTCAATATCGCACGAATATATAAATATAGAAAAGCTTAGAAAGCTCACAATGAGATAATTCAATGAAAAAAATGAGTGCTTATTAATTTATTTAACTATCGCTCAATTCACAGTGACACCTGCTAAGGGTTAAATAAGAGGCAAGGGTTAATCACCAAATCCATTTCGATTTCGTTTCAAAAATAAGCAACACTTATCTGCAGCTGTGTATATGTGTAATTGTGTACTGCTTATCGTCTTGCCTTTTTTCTTGGCATACTTTTGGGATGGTTCTTATTTATAAATGGCATTTAAATCCATGGTCTATCATATGCCCGGATAGCTCAGTCGGTAGAGCATTGGACTTTTAATCCAAGGGTCCAGGGTTCAAGTCCCTGTTCGGGCGGACTTATTTTTTTCTCTTACTTCTTTCTTAATATTCTTTATCTGATTTAATGAAGCTTTTATTTAAATATTCAACATTTCCTTCAGGCGCCTAATAAACTTGTTAAAATTGTCCCCTGCCCTCAAATTAAATTCAATTCTCCACCTTTCAATTAAGGTAACACCTATACCTGTATTAAACTGTTGCCATTAATGAATATTGAAACCTCAATTAAACTAACCAGCAATTACCCCACACCCCGCAGCCGCCTTTGTCCCCTGCCTGTGAACTGTTTGTAAAATTGATGGAAACATTTCAATTGAATGCCCTGCAAACGGCCGGAATGCAAATGTCAGGTTAATGGAGCACACAGGTAACTGAGAGCCAGGCTCAAGCGACTACAAAGGAATCAAAGTAATCAAGAGAGACAGAGATGGGCAGATGGAGATGGATGTGAAGGAGAGATAGAATGAGACGGAAGGTGGGCCATGTTTGTGGATGATTGAAATGGACGCTAGGCAAGAATGTCGAACAGTGTACAGTCGAAGGAGTGCACAGGGAAGTTTAAAATAAATTAATTTTGTTTCACTTTTACTAATTACTTAATGTATTTAGTTTGTCTATCTATATGTTTCAGGTAAGGTTTTAAACCTTATCAATTAATTAATTAACCTTAATTTTGGAAATATTATTTTAGATCGTTAAAATATTCCAAATATTCAAATAGGAAACAAATTTATTGTTTTGTTTGCTTTAATTATCATATTAAAGAAACTGATCCTATTTCCCTTGTTCATTCCTTCGATGTTCTACTGTGCGTTTGCTTTAGCTTTGGTTGTTGCTGCTGCTGTGTTTGCTGTTTTTTTTTGTGTTTGCTATTGTTGCTGTGCTTGCTCTTGTTGTTGGTGTTGGTTTTGGCAAGGCGAACGCTATGCGAACGAATTTACCTTCGCCCACGTCGTAGCCGGGCCGGTTGGGTGAGAAAAAGAGATGCGTCCGGTAGTGGATCTCCTCCGGCTGCTGGACGAGTCCCATGTCCCGCGACCGCTTCGTTCTGTTCGCCTTCGATTGCAGCTTGCCGCCGCCGCCGCCCGACTTGCTCGCCCCCTCCCGGAAGTTCTTGCGGAACATTAAATTCATGGTGAGTTTCGGTGGTGCGACTGACTCTGGTGGGTTGGTGGTGAACTTGTGGTGATGGTGGTGCGGTAGTTGTTGTTGTTTTTTTCTTTTTTTTGGTGGTGGATTTCCTAATTGTTGTCCGCCGTGTGTGTGTGCGTTTTGTGTGTGCGAGTGTGTCTGTATTTGATTGCCTGCCTCTCGCTATCTGATTTGTTGTTGTTGGGGGCACACCGCGCTTGTATTTGAATAAGTTTCCGTTTTTTGTCGTTGTTTTTGTTGACCGTTTTTTGTGTGCGCTTCGTTATGCGTTATTCGCGGTGTATTAAATTTAATTTCTGTTTTAAGGGACCGGCAATCTATTTGCATTTACCGAGGTCACACCGCCGGAATAAAGATAATGGTAATTATTAATTTTGGCTTCTCTACGGTTCTTTGTTTTTGTCTGGTTTTGCATTGTATTGTTAAGCAAAGAGAAAAATGATTACAGGAATTTCTTATTTGCTTGGGAATACTTTTTTTTTAACTTTGAATTTTTTGTCTCGTAAAATATATCAATATTTTATAGATTTAAGATTTGGTTGTAAGAATATTATTCTTTTTTGTGTTAAAAATTTTTTAGCAATATTTAAGCCAAAAAAATATATTTAGTCCTTATTTTCATTCGTATTTGCTTTAACAAAAAATGTAAATTCACTGATTTATAATTAATGTTAATATTTAAATTAAGCAAGTGCAAGCTTTGTATGGATATTAAATAAAAAAATAAAAATATTGAAAATAATAATAAAGCCAATTAAAAATAATCTATTTCAAAGAACTTAAAAAATATAAATAGATAAAATATTTAAATAACTTCAAGAACCTCTTAAGGGATAATTTAAGGAATTAAAATATTTAATTAAATCTAATAAAGTTTAAACAATCAAGAAATTTCATTTTATTTTCAGGAAACTATCATACTTAGATTTTGGCTTTGACTTTTGGCTACCCTGTTTCATGGCTGGCTCCTCCGCCTTGGTTAAGCACGCAAACTTTGCCTTAAGTCCGCTTAGTTCGTTGACTCGGACTTTTGGCCAAATAAAAATGGCAGCAAGCGCTTTCTGGCCAAGCACGCGTGCACAAGTACAGGCGGGAGTGTGCGGGCGTGTGTGTGTGCAAGTGGGCGCGAGTGTGTGGCACCGCCAAGCGGAAATTGCCAGTTTCCGCCTCAAAATTACTTAGCTCAAACGAGCCGAACTTGGCCTAACTCACTTGCAGGATACGCCAACGCGAGCTTAAGTTCCTCTCTAAAGCCTAAGAAGCTAATAATAAAAGGAAAAGGACACACCGCAGTTTGTATACCCTTGCGGGTTTAACATCTTCAATTTGGCAATATAATGGCTCAGGATACATTATTTATATATTAACAGTATTGAATATAATGCTTTAAGCTTTAAAATTTTAGTTTATACAGAAGGTTTCTAAAGAAATTTAGTTAAAACTTGTCAGCCGAAGTTTTTATATATGGTATATGTGGGTATATGTGCTGTTATAATATGATAATAATATTTAATTATATTCCAATTTCCTTCTCATATTTAGTTGGAGTAGGAAAATATCTATATTAATCAATTTTTGCAGATAGCAACGAATGTAAAATATTATTTTTTTAGTTATTAAAGATAGAAATTCGATACAACTGATTATATATTCTTAAATTATTCAGTTAACTCTATTTCTGACCAATTCCATGGTATCATCTCCGCAAGGGTATATAAAAAAGGGGAAAATGGAGTAAAATAAAATTCGAAATGCCTGGCAAATTACTGCTGTGTGTGTTTGTGCGAGTTTAATTAGTTCAAGACACGGCGCAATTAGTTTTATGGTCGCTTATTGATTGCCTGGGTGCGATAAATTTAGACAGCTGTTTGCCCTAGAAGCTGGGGGCGTGGCCGGAGGAGGAAGGGCGGACACAGGAATTGAAAAGTGCTTAGCTAACACAGTGCCGGGCCATTTACAAACAGCTTGCTGACTCAAATGAAGCATTAAAATGGAAAACTCAATTGAAATTGAAAATTTCCAAAAGTCAGCAATGCAAATCGCATTTGAAATTACTCGCAGAATTCCTGTGTTTGCAGAGCAAACTTTATGCCGAATTACACTCGTAATATTTACAATGAAATTTCCAACATCTGGCAAAAATACCAAATAATGATTAGGTCATAATTTTTAAGTAGCAAAAGAAAATTTAGCTTATGAAATTAATTTTGAGAAATTTTTACTACTCAGGAATGTGTGGCAAAAATGCCAGAATGTTGTTAAGAAAACTGTCAGGCTTTCTCCACACCTAATAATTAAGTACAATATTTAAGTGGAAATTTCAGAACTAAAAAGAATGCAAAATTTAGAGACGTTTTTGGCAGAATTATTGTTATTTCTTGCAACAATTTCTGAGACTTTGAGAACAAAGCCTAAAATTATGCAGTCACGCCACTAAAAATGGTCAAAATACAGTCAATAGGACATTTTTCATTAAGCAAATGTTTGTGGAATATTAATTCTAATGAAATGTCGGACAGCTTGCCATAAATCACCAAATGATTACCCCATAAAGTATAAGTTTAAGTGGTCTTAGTTGAAATGATTTTCCCAGTCCATCATCAGATTGCTCATACGCCCCGTGGCTCCGCAGATGGCTAAGCAGCCAGAATGCATTTCTTAAGCATAATTCCTTTCGTCACCCACTTGGGCAGTGTCTTCGGCACTCAATCCGATTCCCCCCCTCCATGTCAATCAACGGCGTCAATCAAAGCGAGAATCAAGCGGACGGAGTCGTTAACATTTTTATAACACTTTCAAGTGGCCGGGCCAACTATAATGAATTCCTTTTACGAGCCCAGTTACAGCCATAATGCCCATCATTAAATGGGGACCACACACTCATCGCCCCCACATCCCAAATAACACATATAAGCCAGCAATCAAAAGAGGCAACACAAAGGAGGAGCCAGAAACAATCAAGCGGCCAAGAGGCAAGTGTGAGAGATAATAACGCAAACGGACTGAAGAAAAATTAAAATTTCGTTTCGCTTTCTGGCCAAAAATAAACAAGCTAATGAAATAGAACTTTGCGCGTTCGGTGCTTTGCCAAAATAAAAGCCAAACAAGAAGCAGAAGAGCCGCAAAAATTGCGAGTATAAAATTAGATTTTGGGAAAATATTTGACTTTAGCGGGTAAGGGGGGAAAGGAGGCGCGTGCTGGGCCCCCGTTTCTTTGCTTTTGTACTAGGTCATGGGGTGTACGGCCCTTGACCTTGGCTACATTTCTACACTACAAAGGCATATCGTATTTATGTGTATATTTGTGTTTTTTTAGTGAGTGACTTGGGTGCTGGGCAGGACCTGAGTATGGCCGATACATACATATAGATACATGAGCCCGTTCCGCAGATAAACAAGCTAAATGCTGAAAGAGTAAATTAATTGTTTGGTTTGCTTCTTGTATATTATTCGCTTGTATTTTCTTGGGGTTTTTGCAAGCATTTCAAAAGCCAAAAAGAAAAACCGCAAAACTGTCAACTGGAATTCGATTTAATTGGGGAATTCTTAAATTTTCTGGCCAAATAATTCCCATTTCGGGTTGATTATACACTTCTATCTCTTGCAGTTAAATAAATTCAACATTTATATACATATTTCTATTAAATAATTTAAAAAATAAGGTATTATGGGGTTTATTTTGGATTTATTTTATTTATATTTATATATATATATATTTTATATATATTTATCTTAATTTCTTTGCCGTAGCTTATTTCTTGAGATTTTTTTCACTTATTTCCGATCTGATTTCCATTTAGTTTTCTTATTTATTTATTCACTTTATGCTTTATGTTAAGTAATTACGACCCGTAGACACTGTTCTTCGGCCAATTTATCATTTAAGAAGATATAACTGTCGCGCTGTGATTAATTTTATTTGGTATTCTCAATCTGGCCCACATTTACGGCTCTTGGCCGACTGACCGACCAGTTTGAACTGGTTTCAGGTGGCCAGAGGCACACAGGACACACAGTGCTTGTGGCAGTGGCACCTTTGTCGCTTTAGCGATTTTCTGTTTGCACTGGGGGCGTATGCGTAATATTGTGACTCGGCCTGCTAATTAGTTTAATTTCACGTCGGTTCTGCAGAGGCCCGACACTTAAACGAACATTATATAGATTCATGCGTGCTATGCGTCATCCTGCGTTCAAGGAGGCGACAATCAATAGAGCGATTGTTAGACCTTATCGAAGCGAGGGCCATTAATATTTCGCTTTTTTTTCCAATATTCACACGCTCGTTTTTGGTTCAGCTCCCAATCGAAAATATGAAAAAGGAAAACGTTTGGCCTGCGACGCGGCAAGAATTCAACTGGCAGTTGGCGAGCTTTTCCGCTTTTCCGCCGACGCGACGACTGCTGACAGATCTCTCAGCGCTCGCTGGCGAGCATTTTTCATTAACTTTGTGACTTGAACTTATGAAATTTTACAACAAAAGCCACCGGCAGCAGCGCCGTGAAAAGCTCCTGGCTCGTCGTTTTCGTCACTTGTTGCGTATACGCCGTGTGGCACGGACACGAATGTGGTCCTTTTATTTTTTGATTAATCAAATATTTATTGCATTGTTTATATATATTTCATGTGTGGGAAATCGCCTGGCTGTCCATTGCTTGCCGAAAACCACCTCTTGGCCCGAACAATTAATGGCAAGTGAAAATGAAATCGAAAATGTCCTGGAAGCGTCAGGAAAAAAGGTAACAAAAACATGAAACAACACACAAATAAAACCGACAGACAGAGTGGTTCATTTTTATGGATTTCCCAGCAAAATAGTTCAGGTATATTGAGGTATATGGGACTGTTTTAGTAAGGGAATTATATTGACTTTATGGAAAGAAATATCTTTATAAAGAAAGCATTGATTTTTAATAACCCAAATAAAGTTCAAACTATATTAGGATAATATTAAATATAAATAAGTATTTTTAAACTGATTTTGTAAGCTTAAATCTTTGCATTATTGTTGAGAAAAGAGTTATGTAGTTCATTAATTATTACTATTAATACAACAATTCCTTAACAGGGCAACTACAAGTCCTTTCCCTGTAGAATATCCTCTCTAGCTTCTCTTTTTTACCTTTCACAGGTTCGTTTCACAGTTCGTCCTTTATTTTGTTGGTGCTCTCTCTCAGCTCGACTTTTTATTGATTATGTGTTGTTTCTGTTCTTGGAATTCCCTTCACTGTCAGGGGCCTTCCCCCAGCCCGACATGTTCTCTCCGGGAAAAGTTTGACTTTGGCATCCGGAAGTCATTCGCCTTTTTTGCTGCTCGCACTGCGGCTTCCTCCGACTAATTGGTGGCTCATAAAAACTGCTAGAAGTTAGTGATTGCCAGGCATGTACCTTTTTCTATTAGTTTATACAAAATACCGAACTGATTTGGTACTTTAGCTTTAATTTTCTTTAAAGAATAGCTTTTAAACTTAAGATAAATATGCACGTTACCAAAATGCCTTGATTTATTCAAGCATAATTTAATGGCCCGACCTAATGACCATTCCGTAAGGATTTATTTGACTAATTTATTGCAATCAATTTCTCAAAGGATATTTCATGGAATTTCAGTCTCCAGTGGCTGCAATTAGTATGCCACTGGGAAATAATCTTCAAGCATTTCTAACTCATTATTCCAGGCTAATGAATTATTTGAATGGAATCCCTTCTGCAGTCCTGGTCAAAATCCCCGGCTCAGGTGCATCCACATTGGAAGGGCTTTTATTTTTGTGGCTTTAACTGGCAGGAGCTCCGGGGACCAAATGTGATTTACATGTGTCTAAGCCGCCGCAGCCCTTTCCTGGCCCCCAGTTCACCGCAGTTGTCAGGCCAGGCCCAGGGCTTAGTTATGCGAGATGACCCTGCCACAGGGCCAAAAACGAGTATCTCCTGTCCCTCGGATTCCCCTGGTTGCATGCAACACTGCTGCATTTTGGACTGCGGCAAACAAACACGCAACATGCCACTAAGTGCTTGGCCAAAACAAAGTTAATCAGCCAAAGAAATGCAATGCCTGCAGAGAGGAAAATCGTAGGGACTATAACATAAAAAATGGGCATTAAATTATTATTATTATATTAATATTATCAGAGTTAAAAATAATCATAATTAAGCCAAAACAGCCTTAATTTCAAATCGGAAAGCAGTTCTGTGTTAGTTTAGAGATCAGAAAAAATAAATTTTTGGCCAATTTTTGACAATTTTAATGATGTTACCCCTTATCATTTTTTCAAAAATTGGGTAAAATTTTTTTTCTAGTTTTTTCAAGTTTTTTATTGCTAAATAATATAGCTTTTAACAGCGAATCGGACCATATACAGCATTTGGCTGACATTTCATTTTTGGCCATAATAGGCTCTCCAGAAGACACCAAATATACGAATATTTGTCTCATTTAATCGGTAATTTTATACCCTAATTTATTGGAAAAGTCAGAGTTAAAAATAATCATAATTAAGCCAAAACAGCCTTAATTTCAAATCGGAAAGCTTTTCTGTGGTAGCTTTTATAAGTTTAATCATAATATTATTATTATTATATTAAAAAATCCTCTTAAGACCAGGCCTTAAAAATAAAGGTATTTTGATAAATATATTATGAGGAAATTTATCTGCAAAATCGCCTTATTTATGATCATTTTTTGAGAACCTTTTTGGCAGTGTGGGATTACTTTTAATGATCCCCCCTTTGTTGGGCTTTGTCTCCGGCTTGATTGCTTTCTAGATTATGCCCCATGGATTTGATTTAGTGCTTTATCGAAGAGGGCAGCCCCCACCAGGCCATAAACAATTTGGCCAAGTGGCGCGGGTCTCAGCTTAACCCTTGAGATCCCCATGAAATTCCTTGGTTCATAAATTTAAATGAATTCCGCTTTCATGGCCCACTCGAGTGCTCCTCTCCCCCTCCGAGGGAAGTAGTGTCGCCATTTTCCAACCTTGCTAGAATCTTTAGTTGGCTTTTGAGTTGCCAGTTATGAGCCGCTTAACGCATGCATAAATTTCCTGGCGGCATCTCCAGGTACCCCAGACTTTCTGCTTTAGTTTCCGTGCGTTTAAGCAGGTCGTAACTTTTACCTGTTCCCTGGGAAGTTGGTGCTTGGCACGTGATTGTGTCTGACTATTTTCCCAACTTAAATTCCCCCGGCTCCCGGCTGGCCTTCTTGCTTAATTCACTTTTTATCGAGTTGAGTTGGTTAAACTCGGGGAATGTCATCTTGATTGTCAGCCCCGGAGTTTGTCTGCCTAATTCAACTCTCATTTGACCATAATGGAGAACGTAGTATCTAATTTATGGCATTCATTTAGACAATGTCTAGTTTTGCTTATTAAATTTGCCAGCGATGACAGTCACAACATGACTCTGTCGGCGGAGAAGGTTGCGTTTATACAGGGTAGCAAGGGGTAGGATGATTTTAACTAATTTTTAAAGGTTTTTAGTTTACAAACTGAACTTTGGCAAGCACATTTTAGCTGTTTAATGACAGCTAATAAAAATTTATTGAAATTCACTTAAGAGTTAAACCTCTAAGCATTAAAAATACATAAGTAGTCACTACCTCCGAGGGGAATAGATCTCCAAAATAATTAAAAATTAATTAAACTCATATAAACTTACAAAATGTAACAATTTTTCTTTGTTTCCTCATTTTATTAGGTACCAAAATACCCAAATTAATTAAACTAATATGCAAAGTTATTTTTAGTTAGCTGACAGGGTCAGAAATATTTCTCCAATCAATTTCCCATGACTAACCCTCACGTGATAAGGCCTTAAGCCCTCTTCTTTTCGACGAACCCCTCAAGTATATATCTCTTGACAACTGAGAAAAATATATAATAAAAAATAGACTTTAACTTGTATTTAGATTTTGATAAGGAACCTTCGAAGATAAGCTATTGATGGGCAGGGAAACTACGTTTTATTGGGCTGGCAGCCATCTATCAGTCAGTCAGTTAATACCAATCAAGTCTCTGGGGTATCCCCAGTGTCAGTCAGCTATCCCAGTTATTTATATAGATGTGGAATTTAAAATTCCATTATCGCCAGTCGCCGCAAATTGCAAGTAAATCTGTGTCAGTGTTTTAGCTCTGTCCGCATCAGTTTCAATTTTTCCAGCTGTTTTCGTCACTTTATGGCTATAATGATAGCTGGGAAAAGTCGAGGAAAATGCTCTGCACAAAGGCAGAACATAAATAACAACGTCATACCATTTCCGAGCACATAAAATTGAAAAATGCTGTGCAAATTACGTGTAAATACCAAACAGAAGCCCAAAACCAGCAGCGAATTCGCAGCGAAAATGCGCGTAAATGTTGTGGCCGGAAACTGTTTATGTGTGTGCGCCTTCCTCTGCTTCTCTCGCTGTGTCTGTGTGTGTTTTGGCCATGTTTGAGCGGTCGAGAAGAAGCAGGGCAGAAGCAGCAGCAGCAGATGGAGATGGAGAAACTGCATTGGGGTTTATGGCGACAGCGGCTGATTATACTCGCAATCGGACGTGCAGCAAACTTTTATGGTAAACAACAGTTTCCCCAGATTTTACTTATTTAAGGCTATAAAAAAGTCAACAGAAGAAAGCCAGCTAAAAAAATATTACTTTTCAGTTTATATAAAAATTATAGTTTAGAAGTAGAGCAAACTTGAGTTGGTTTAACTTATTTGTTTGTACAAAATATGGAAATAAAGATTTCTTTAGTTATAGTAAAGCCCTTTATATCTATGAGTTATTTAATCATTCATTCAATTTCATTTAATAATACATATAATAATTATTTGATTTAATATAATATATATAATATCATAGAATAACTTCTGGGATGTCATTTATAAACTGATCATATTATTAAATATTCTCTCTTCATCTATTATGATATTACTATGATATATGTTTTATATTATTTAATATTACTATATGAAATAATTAATGGGCACTACCTTATTAATTTCCCTCATCACTTTAGGCCAATATATCACAGTATGATTGATGTACTT
Organism: Drosophila pectinifera; assembly: GCA_008042775.1. Taxonomy (NCBI): domain Eukaryota; kingdom Metazoa; phylum Arthropoda; class Insecta; order Diptera; family Drosophilidae; genus Drosophila; species Drosophila pectinifera. Next base: position 105,830 of record VNKC01004294.1, on the reverse strand, counting down.
TTCATTTATATTTAAACTTTTATTAAGTGCCACAAAATAATTGCTTATTAAGTATTTGACTTATGGCCAGTTTAAATTTCACTTTATTTTACATTCTTATCAGAATTAAACACCTAAACAAAATTCACTTTATTACAGTCATAACTTCGAAGTTTTCACTCAGTTTTTAGTACTTATCCTATAGATCTTATCACAATTATTAGAATCCAAACTATTCAACACCTAAATGCATTAGTTTTAGAGTAAACATACTAAATAACCATTCCGACTCACTGAATTAGTGTCAAATTGGCTCATTCCGATGGAAATCCTCTGGCAATTTTCCCCACAATTTGAACAGGACATTCGATATTTGCATAAGATCTAACCACAATAAAGTGCCTCCTATATGCAATTACCACACACACACACACACACACACAGGCGGCCGCACACCACTCGCAGTGGCATAAAAACTTGTTAGCCATTGGCAAGAACCGAAATGCTGATGTATAAATAATTCCCTGCCTGCCATTATGGCTATGCTGACACAAGTGGCCGTAACCTCACATAACAAACAGGCAGCATATAGCTCTATAGCCCCTTCCTTGATCCCCCCTCTCGAATCTCCGCTGCCCCCGAAGGCAAATGGCCAAGAGCACGCACAAAATGCGGCAGGCGAGGCGGGGAACATATTCACAAATTATACGAAATTGGTTTGCACTTAGAGGCATAAGGCAAACACCATTTGACCCCACAACTCAGAGCCAAATATTGGTGTACTCCCAAAGAAAAAGGCACCAGGTCTCCATATTTAAAGAACATTCTGCTGAGTCCCTAAATATCAGACTTTAGTCAGGCGGAAGGACCTTGGCAGGGAAAAGGGACTTGGAATGACTTTGAGGTCGATAAATATTTCTTTTCATATACGAGTCTTGCTAGAGGCTGTCTGTGGAGTTTGTGGAAATATTTACTACATTTTACAACATCTAAAAAAATATATATATGGGAGCAGAATTTAAATAATATCATTGTCTGCTTGTTAAGAAATATATTTAGAATTTTTTATAGAAGAAGAATAAGAAGATTCTGAGCAGAAACTATCTAGAATTGCTGCTAGACAACCTCATCTGTAACTTTAGCTTTTAGCCTTATTGAAGTCCTTTCTCTGAGTGCATATCTTGAAATATTTGTACATTTCTACCACTCACTCATATAGTCGCATTGAAGTGGCTCCGGCGGACACTCGTTGAGCTTCCTGACCCAGTGCATCAGGGTGGCCAGCTTGGTCCGCTTCTTGTTGGTCCTCTCGCAGTCCAGGACCGTGGGCTCGAAGTCCATGCTCAGCTTGAACTGGCCCATCTCCCAGGCCTTCTGCATGGCATTCTGGCACATTGTGTTCGGTGTTCTGGTCCGTTCCCGCGGGGTTTCCTCGTGGCTGCCGCCAGCAAACTGAGTGAGAAATGTATTTTCGCTTTGGCCTGACTATCACCTTTGTGACTCCTGACTGGCCGGCTATAAATTAGCCTCGAAAGGCATTTTGTCTTAAGCCTTCTGCGGTTATGATCGCTGATAATGGGGCCACGACCAACTCACTTGTCAGTCTGCCGTCAGTCAAGTCTGCTTTTTATTGTGCAGCGACTAAGCGAAAGCCCAAACTAATTTTTACTGTCATTATTCATGCGGGGCGCTGAAATCAGGACTCCGACAAAAGGGAGTTCATGGAAATTTATGATGCTGCCGTTGACACATCTTTTGGCAACGAAAAATTACTGTGCCACCACAAACAATGAAAAATCCAATAAAAAATTGAGAAATTTATTATGGAAAAATGGTTAAGGCAACAAAGAATGGGATAAAGGTTAACAGGAGATACAGGCACATAAGTCACTGGCTTTAATAAATCAACCTCAATCAATGTGTGGAAAATTGTAGATATTAAAATATCAATTTTAACAGGTTAACCAATTTAATTCCTAATGTTTAACTGGCTAATAATAACAAGAATTAAATAATGTCCTTAATACAAAATTGGTTAGTTATCCAAATCAACAACATAACAACAAAATATATACAAATCAATCATTCTATTTGTGAATATTTATATGATGTTTAATAAATAAATTCCTTAAGCTTATAAATAATATATTTAATTCAAAATTGGTTAGCATAATAAATCCAAATCAATCAAAAAGCAATAAATGCCTTCAACTTGACAACACAATATATACAAATCAATCATTCTGCTTGTGAATATTTATATGACGTTTAATAAATAAATTCCTTAAGCTAATGCTTTTAAAAAATTTAATTTCTTGCCTCCAACAAGGAGAAACACTTTATAAAAATGACAAAAAAAAAAGCAAAATAAAGTGTGTGTTTTTTCTATGTGTTGGAGATTAAAAAGGACTTTTTCAGCTCAGTTTCGTGCACTTTCTCTACCAATATATGGCCCACACTCTCCTTTCGCCTGTGTCTGTTTGAGCTGGCATCATAAATTGCAAATTTTTATGGGAAAATATGTCCAGGCAATGTCCCTGACAGGCCTTAGCTCACCCCCAACCGCCCCGCTGCCCTGTTAGCTCGAGTTGGTCAGCTACTGCTGCTAATTATGGCCATTATTTATGCGCTTGTTTTTGAAATTTGTCAATTTCCCTAATAATTTGCGACTGGTTTTTTCCAATTTACTGGAGAACAGGCGACCGCCAAAGCCGCAAAAACCAATTACAGGAAGTGAGGCAGTGGCCAGGACGTGATATATAGGGTGCGGTTTGTGATTATGCTGTCAGGGGTTGAGGATCCCAGAGAGATGTCCTTCGTCGATTTGTTTAGCTATTAAAATGAATATGAATCTGTTGTGGGGCTGCGGCAAGTATTTATTTGTTCGAGATTGGCCAAAAAAACCCATTAATCTTGCCTAACGACTGCAGCAAATCAATTATTCCCAGAAGAACAGGACAGAACAAACTCGACGGCTGTCAGTCCCTTCTCCCCGGGAACTAATTCCGGGTGTCCTTGGTCCTTGCTCCCTGGCACCGACTCATTAGAATGGCTTATCACCAGCCAAGTGATGAATGTCGAAACTTTGCCGCGACACCAACACTGTTCGGGAAATGGTGGGGAAAATCGGGCTGCCCCTAAGAGCCACTTCCCCCGGCTTGCTGCCAGCGATTTTTCATCCTAACAGCTTCGCATTCATCTCTAATATCCCGCCTGCTCTACCGATATCCTTGTGCCCCTCGCATCCTTGTGCAACATGAAAACTCAATTTGGTTTCGGCACGAGGCATCCCTTGCACCATCTCCCTTATTGCATATGCATGCCGCACAACAAGGCAAAAAGCGTAAATAATTAAATAAATTAGAAGGCTTCCTTGGCTTTCTGGGCTTTCGCCGGCAGCTAAGAACTTTCCCTGACATAATTTCAGGCGCGATTTCAAGTCGTTTCCCGAAACGGCTTCAGGCTTTCAAGTTTTTGGGTTAATCGTTGGGAGGAAACTCTGTTTACAGAGCCACAAAACTTGCAAAGTGAATAAGTAAATAAATTTGAATACATAACTATGCAGTCTTTAATGTTTTATGTAAAACAGGTATTTAACTTTATTTCATAAGAAATACAGGAACGAAAAAGCTTTATACGAGAACTTTAAAGAGCAAGTCTTTAAAAAGAAAAATTTAACTTTAACTCAAGTTAAAGTCCTTTTGTTATACAAACTTAAACTTTTTGAGTTCAGTTTAATATGCCCAGTCTAAGGATGCTCTTTTCTTGCTGGGATATTTTTGTATATATCCCTCTGTAAGGACATTCAGCACTGAGAGAGTCCTACTTTTTATGCCTTTCAAAGTCCGACTTGTGTTTACGTGACTCTCAATGCAAAACGGCATAGAAGAGGCGGCCAAAGATGGCGGATTGCTAAGGAGAAGGTGGGCTTCTGTCAGGACCATTCCTTGGCACTCATTTCATTTGGAATGGATTCCTTCGTCATCCTGCTGCCGAGAAGGACTGGCACCCCTCCGGTTGCGACTGTGGGCGTGACCAGCCCATAAATTCCACGTGAGCATTCGGTGCAGTGGGTCGTAAATGCAGGATTCTGAAAGGGGTTTTATGGAGTCCTTTAGCCGGGCTTAGCGGAATGCCGCGCCATGTGCATTAAAGATTTTTATTGTTAGATTCCCGCTGAATTATATGTGGCCCAAACACATCTGGAATATCCTTTCCTGTGGGATTGAAAAGATCCAGCATATTTCTTTATGGGATTTTTGGTTTTTGCATAAATCAGAGCGTGAAGCAATAGGGGTTGGGCTGGTGGTTTATATAAAAAGGGGGTTAAGCTACTTAGGCGCTTAATAGAGCGTGAAATCGAAGAGAGGCTCCAAGAGTAGCAACCTCAAGTTCCAAAGAAGAGAATAAAGTGAAAACGGGTAAATATTTATGGTTTAATTTGCAAACTTTTGCGGGAAGCCAGTTTATTTATGAGATGGTGGTGGGCATCTAGGGGGAAACTAGTTTTTTATGAGAGATGATTATTAACTACTTAACTGTGGGTGAAGTCTTGGAATAATTTTGTTGTCTTCTTTGTTGAAATTTAACTAAAATATATTTCTTATTCTGTAAACTCAGTACACTCTATACATATTAATATTAATAATTTGTGCACTTTAGTATTTAAATAAACTTGTAGAATAGAAGTATCTAAAATCTAAATAGAATCTAAATATATATTTTCCTTCTGGTAATTTACATGTATTTCTTAGGAAATTTCTGCTACTTTGACCTTCCATTTTTTTATTTTCCTTTAAAATGTAATAAATCTAAAATGTTTGATAACTTTAAACAATAATTTCGGAATAAAAAGATCTGATTTCCACACTTATCCAGTAAAACCCCGCCCTCTCATCACTCACAATTAGAAAGGGCTTCAGTTGCAGCATTTTGCGGCTGTCAGCGCGGCACCATATTGCAAATAAAGTGAGGCAAAGTCCGGCGGCAGCGACGACAACAAAAATCCCACCGACGGCAGTGCAACTTAATTTAAAATTTATGGCAGAGCCGCACCGAGCTCAGAGCCCCCAACTACATATTACAAGAACGCCAGGCGGGCTGCAGCTAGCTGGAAAATGTTGTAAGCACACTTGCTCGTAATTATAATTATGCTCCTCCTCGAAGTGACCCACAAAGCTGGCGACGACTTAAGATGGATCCGTGTCATTAATCTGACCCACTGAACGGGGTAAGATGCTTCAAATTTAATAGGACTACCCCTGTCTCTGTCCCTGTCTCTACCCCTGTCTATATCCCTGTCTCTACCCCTGTCTCTACCCCTGTCTCTGAACAAATATTAATTAACCAGCCGGCTAGAAAAGTCAATACGAGTGTTCTAGGCCGGCCAACGCTGCGTATGATTTATGCAGCGCTCCAGGAGCAGAGGCTGTTGCATATGCATGAGCAGCGGAATAAAAAATAGCATCCAAAGCGAGTACGATCGAAGTGGCGCCGCATAACAATGCGAGGTTGTGAAAAAGCAAGCGGACAGTAAATTGAAAGCCAACTAGAGGTGGGCACATCGAGCGGACACCGAATGCTCTCGAGGATGTGCAATATGTGGAAACTGTTGGGGGGGACCAACCACCAACCAGGTGGCCCCCAGCCAGGGTATGTGAGCAACAGTCATTGGAAGGCTGCCAAACGAGGTGGGCGACGGGCTGCAAAAATTGGAGAGCAGGCGGGGATGTACCTGGACAATGACAACGCTGATAAGTAGCTGGCGACATGGCAGACGAGTTCATTTATCAAAATTTATGACTCTGCAACTACAGTTGCCGTTTCGGCTGCCACTGCAGGTGCTTTGCTGCTGCCAACTAAATTGATAACTTTTTCCTCACATTTTATTGGCCGCTTCCACCGGAGCCTTGGACTTTTCCCGCAGAGGTCACAAATTGAATAGAGTCGCTGGCTGCCAGGGAGATTGTCACCGACAGGCCCAAAAAAGGCAGCCAAGGGCTAAGGTCAAGCTCATTACAGCTGACTCAGGAGAAGGCATCTATATAGATACTATATAGTATAGTTCAGATGGGCAGCCAAAGGCTGCTGTCAGTCGTAGTTGATTGCAAGTAGGATTTAATCTCAATGGGGGATAAATTTCCCTCAATGGCTGGCAGCCAACAGCCAAGGTTCAGATGGAACAAGTGCTATCATAAGCCCTTAAATCCATCAAATGTAAACTGGATCTGGGAAGGGGCTTTTAGTTGTTGAGGCTTTCGTTCTCTATTTTCTACATTAAAGTCGCAGAGTTCCAGCACATATGTTTGCACATCAGAATACTGGAAAGTAAGCTTAAGGATTAAGGCTAAGAGTAAGTAAAAAGCTTTAAGGTAAGATTAAAATATCTTGTATTTTATATTGCATTATGTTATTATATTCAATTGAAGATAATTCCATAACATAATAGCTTGAAAATACTTTACTTTAAGCACCAATAGGTACATTTATAAGAATTTTAGGTCTTACAAATCATTTAATTTAAGAAACTTTATATAGGATTTAAAAATTCCGATTTAAGGACACTAATATTCGCATACTTGATGTCTTCTGAAGAGCATAATTTGGCCAATAAAGGGATGACAGCCAAATGCCGTTCATATTCCGAATCGCCGTTAAAATCTTAATTATTTAATAATAAAATATTGAAATATTAAAATAAAATTTTTTTTGTCGATTTTTCAAAAAAATGTAAGGGGTACCATCATTAAAATTTTCAAAAATTGAATAAAATTTTATTTCTGTTTATTCTTAAAGTCGGTATGCAGATTAATTAACCAAATAAAATCTAAGAGAGAAAAGCTTTCCGATTTGAAATTAAGGCTGTTTTGGCCAAGTTATGATATTTTTTTTTAATTTTCTTAGTCTAAAAGTTGGAATATAAAAATGCCGATTTAAGGACCCTGATATTCGCAGACTTGAGGTCTTCTGGTCTTATGTTATTCTGTAGTATAGACTATAGTAAAGTATATGCTACTCCCCCAATCTTTTATGACCTAATTCCCACAGATTGTGGCTGAATGCTTCCCCCTTTTGCAATGCAATCTATTTCGGTTTCGTACAAATCTAATTCCGCGATCTATAATAGAGAATCTTAAGCTCGCCGGGGCTTCCTTTGAATCGCGCTGCTTGCAATCAGCGCTGACAAATTGCCAATCGATTTGATGCGGCAGACATCGGCGTCGCCTCTGCCAGTACCGCTCGTCCCCTTGCCCCTGGCCTAAGGGCTTCTTTAAAATCGAAAAAATTTCTGTTTGCGTTTTGATGATTGCCGAAGACAATGAAATGACAATCAAAGTCACGTGCCGCGCCGGCAACGCCAGCTGCAGAAAAAATTGCATGCAAATTTGTGCGAACAGAGAACGCGAAGGGGGGGAACCTTCGGAGGGAAGGGCACAAGCCAAGGTGAAAATAAGTATCATTCAAGAATGATTCGTTTTGATTGCCAGGGACAAATGCTTCGATTGCCAGCCCTTGTTATAGATTCTAAAAACTGAATTCAGAAAGAACAACTGCGGCCACTGCATGCCAACGTCGTGTCTCCACAGACTCATTAGCCCCCATTAATGCCAAAAGCGCTTACACAATACAGGTAGAGAGACCTCTAGCTCTTGTCCTATTCTAATTAAGCTTAACCCTCCAACAGCCGCACTTTAGTTGTGTAAAAGAAACCAATTAAAAAACTTTTTCAATAGAAATTAACCCTAAGGGCAGAGGTATTATTTCAGCAGAGAATAATATAAGTCTTTTTTCTTTAAGTAACTTGGACACTTAATCTATATTCAATACCTAAAGTCCTAGTATTCATTGAATAAAGTAGCAAAAAAATACTCTTTATAAACTTTGAAATTACATTTTGAAAATAAACCTTTAAAAGGTAAACGTAACATAAGATAAGTTCTGATATTGCGGCCATAAAAATATAATATTATTTCTATAGAAGATGTATTATTTCAACACATAGTAGAAGCCATCTTTCTTTAAGTAACTTGTAAACTACATCTATATTCATTTCTAAATTATATTCTTAAAGGTTTAATAGATATAAACAAGGATGTATTGAATAAAGTAACACAATAAAATCTCTTAATAGACTTTAGAAATAAGCCTTTTAAAGGAAATCAATCCATAAGGTAAGTTCCGATATTCTGGCCTTAAAAATGTAAATTTATTTCTATAGGAAGCGGAAACTTAATAATTAATATTAGGAGTCAGCTCTAAATAAATTATAAGTCACAAGAGACTTCCGTGGGTCCTGCCAACATTTAATTCCCATTCATACAACTAAATAATTAATTGATCTGTATGCTCGTTGGACTAGTTGAATATTTAAATTCCACTCAAACAATCGAGTCTCCCTTTGGCTGTTGGAGGGTTAAGAAGAGGCAGCCAATCGGATGACCCTGCACTCACCTTTGCTTCCGGGTCCGTTGGCCGTTTGCAGCGAGGACATCGGTATGGCCAGGCAGTTGCGCGGCGGTGGCGGCACGGCGAGAGCCAGATCCTGCGGCGGCTCGGAGCGCGGACACGGCGTATACGCAATCTTGCTGCCACGTCCGGGAGTCGGACTAACGCGAGCGTGGCGTCCACCGGTCACCGGTCCACCGCTGCCACCGCGCTCGCTCATCCTGCTGGAGATGCTCGACTCAGGGGCGCCTTACTGCAGGATTAAATGCATTTTGCAGGGATTTCCTGCATCCGCAGCCTTGGGTTTGCACTGGATATACCCCGCTCAAGCCATTGCTATAGACGATGGTGCGTCAATATATATCCCAGGCACTTTATGCTAATGCTAATGCACAGATTGCCGTTGCTTTTATCCACCTCACCTGAGGGGTATCGCATTCAATTGGCTTTCTAGTGGGGCAGATGGGGATGATGGGGTGGCCGTGAGCAAGGCTAAGGATGCGGCAAGGACGCGGGACACACGACAACGGCGCCGACGAATCGAAACTTTACCTAGTCCACAGAACTTTACTTTCGCATGCCAGTAGCACTGCAACTGCAACACACACGAGCATCCAGAACCCCGTCGGAGACGTGCGACCGCGCGACTTGCACTGCTCGATGTCCTGCTGGCGACTGGCGACTGACGACTGGTGGAAAAGCGGAAAAGTGGCGAGCTGCCGGGGAGCAGCGACAGCTTCTCGTGCGGGCAAGCATAAAAATAACACGATGCCGAAAAGTGGCAGCAGCAGCAGCAGTAGCAGCAGCCACAACGACAACGACAAAGGCCGAAGCGCAGCGAAATCAAAACAAACAAAATACAACGCGGCATATGGCAGACCTCGTGCCCCTGCCCCTCTCTCCCCGGACGGGGCGACCAGCCGCCTAAGATTTTCTCTCAGTGCGAGCATCTTCCTTTGTCGTAACGCTGCTGGTTGCACTGAGCGAGCTTTCCACTTCCTGCTGGCGTAAAGCTTGCCACTTCGGAGCTTTATTCATTCACAAAACTGACAGGGGAGCGTTGCCAGATCAGGCGAAATAATTACCAGGGCTCACGCGGCGTATGAGCGATATTTGATTCGATATTTATCTCAGTTTCAGAAAGATATATCGTTCACTATTTATCCCAGTTTCTGAAAGGTATTTAATTTATTTTATTTATTATAATTTATCATTTTCTTAAAACCAAATAGTATGTCGATCCTCACGGGGCGTATGGGTAATATGTATTCAGTTCTAAGGAAAAAAATCAGATATTTATCTCAGTTACAGAAAGATATTTCATTTGCTATTTATCCTAGTTTCTGAAAGGTATTTAATTTATTTTATTTATTATAATTTCTCATTTTCTTAAATCCAAATAGCATGTCGATCCTCACGGGGCGTATGTGTAATATGTATTAAGCTCTAAGGAAAACTCACTATTATTTTAGTTTCTTTAACGAAATAAGATTAATATTCTGATGTTAGACCATGGAAAATATTTTAAAATGTAATAAATGCCGCATAGAAACAATTGACTCAGACTATATTCAAATATGTATATGTAAATTATATTTATTTTTGATTTTCTTAGCAAAAATAATTCAATTTAATGTAGAAACTATGAAAAGATATAAATATATAAATACTATGAATGCCTCTAAGCCTTATGCCAATTATATAAATTAAAAATTATATTTTATTATATATATTATATTAATTTTTGTATATATTTTATACCCCACGGGTACCGGGTATTAAAACTGGAATAAAGAAGATACAAGAAATCCATATACCTATTTCTTACATTTTACTTCTGTAGGTTGTGTCATAAGGATGCTTAAAAAGCTTTAAGCTCAGTAAGTATAAAAGAAAAAGGATTAAGCCAAAAGCAAGTAAACAAAAGCTTTGACCCACTGTAGTATATAGGTAACTAGAACAAACCAAAATAATATAACCAAATAAATATTTATACTCAAGCTTAATTCGCAGTCATTCCGCATATAACCATTAAAAAAAGTAAACACCATTAAATTGTATATTCGGTTTTTGTCTTTATTGAGTTTGTTTTTGGTTTTGCCTGTTAAGTAGAATAGAATTATTAAAATGGTTTTATATTCGTTTCGCTTTCGACTGGTTTTGCTCTCCGATTACACAGATTCGAGTGTTATTTAATGGAATTAGTTTTCATTTGATTTTGTGTGTTGCCCGCACTTGCAGAATCGTGGCTTCGGTTAACTCTGATTACGGGCAGCGGGTGATGCTGCCCTAATACTTTCACTTTTCTCACCGGGGAGAGAGAGAGTTCTCTATTTAATCATGTCTCAAGTTTGGTTGGTTGGTATAAACAGTTTAGTAATCATATTCGATCAGTTTTAATTACAATTTAGAGCTTAGAAGTTACAGTTCATATATAAGATTCAGTTGTTGTCGTATGGGTGAAATTTTGTTACTTTTTCTTGTTTTTTGATTAGGTGATTCGACGAGGTGGCACGTTGCACTCTCGAGTTGGTAGGTAAAGCTTTGGATATTTCATATTTCGTTACTCGATATATATAATGTTTAACATTTTTGCTCGCTTAAAATTAGAACATGTCGGTATTCCTTGAAATCTGAATCGATGTCTCAGAGCGCTGTAGCTGCTTTAATTGTTCTCCTTACTCGTTTTACTTTTCAATTCAATCAATTGTTGCTTGACCACAACAAATGTGTTGGCAAAAAACCCGGAAATTGTGTTCAGTGTAGGTGTGTGGTGTAGGGTGTATGGTGTGTGGTGTGTGGGTATTCCATAGTGTGAGTGTGAAACTGACAGATTAAAGCATTAGCATACTTTTTGGCTGGCAAGGTAAACTTAATACAAGTCAAAAAGTATCCAAAATAAATGTTTAAAAAATATATACAAAAATTCTTCGACAGATAAATCTTTAATTACAAATTAGGGGAAAAGAAAAGCCTTGCTAGCCTCAACTATCACTTAACTTTATACATATTAATATTTATGTTCTAGGTGCTGGTATCGTTTCTAGTAAATACGTATAGCTGCTAATAATATCCATATATACCATCATCTCGTTCAAGGCCTACATTTGCTTTTTACTCTAACACCCATATATATATATTTCGAAGAACCGAAGGAGACTGTACTCGTTAATGGGTTTTACAGGATTATATCTAGACATTCAGTGCAGTGTTCCGGTTCGAGATTCGAGGAAAGTGAGTGCAGGAACGGGGCCTCTACTTGCCGGGCTTATAGGTACACATGGTTATGGTAGTATATTGGACATCAAGAATAACTTGCCTATTCGATACACACATATATATATTTACGCGTTCTCTATGGATGAAATCTCTTAATAGGTGGTTTTTTAGTGCATACATTGAATGTATAACTCCTTAAATTCTTATGGGAGTACAGTGGGTCTACAGCCTAGTCTCCCTCGGATCGGGAGGAGGATGTTCTCTGGTTCCCGTAGCAGTTTCTCCTTGGCCAGGATCCTCCACAGTCCGCTTGGTATAGGTTGGGGTCTAGTTAGCTATATATACTTAATTTAATCAACTTGACTTTGGAGCTCAGCGATCTAGGTTCGATCGCGTGATAGGCAACAGATATCGTAGCATATCCCTGGGGGCCAATTAGGAGGATGAGATCAGTGTCGGTGAGAATGATGCTTGTGAGCCAATCAATAGTTACCAGCCAGGAATTACCAGTCGGTAAAAAAGAAAACGACAATTTTGGTTTGTTTTGTTTCGAGGTTTTTAAAATGTTTGTGTATTTTTTTCAAAGAAATTTCGGTTTGTTCTTGTCTCATTCGCTTGCTTGCTGCTGATGCTTATAGTTTTTCTTCGACTGTGGTTGCAATTTTTACAATATTCGTAAATATAACTTGTATATAGCTTTATTTATATATATGTATAGATATAGGCGCGAGTTCTTTGTTTGGTTTCTTTGCCTCTCGAAATATTGTAATTTGCTAAACACTTTTAGCATATTTTAACAAGTTTCTTTTGGTTATCGCCTCTCATTTCTCTGACTGACTCTTGCCATGCAAACGAAGATAAATATTTATGCAGGTTTTGATTTGGAAATCGAGAAACTCAGACAATCCAGCCTCCAATGCCACACAACTGACGCACTTCAACAACCAATTTGAATTGGAAATGCACCTCATCGCCTGACATCGCTCGACTCGCGAAAATGCAGAGCCCACTTTCGAGGGCTGCTGCCAGAGTGTGTGTCTTGTTTAAAAAGTTTACATTTTCGGTTAGCTTTGCGTATTAATTGTTTAGAGTTTAGTTTAGAAAAATTCGTCAGTGTCCATTGATTAGAGTTAAATTTTGCCTGCAAGTTAGGTTTCATTATAGGGTTTATCATTTCTTTAAAACATTGCACAAATTTCGCTACAAAATGTTACCTTCTTTTTATTTTTGTTTGTTAAAAAAAGTTATAGAAAAGTGTTTTGTTTTTTAGTTTTTTGTTTTTGTTGTTTTTGTTTAATTTATGTTTTGTTTTTAATTATCATTAGCGCAAATGGTGTTTTGTTCAAATTTTGTCGTTGCCCTTCAGAGCGTTCTGTCCCAAAGTCAAGCAAACGAAAAGGATTATAAAACTCGACTTAAACATTATAACGTAGAAAACACGCAAGAGTTGTTGCATTCGCCTTCCTGTCGCCTTGGTAAGTTATACTCACAGTTGATTTATGCAGTGGAGAAGAGTTAGAGTTAGCGTTGGAAAGATTGGAGATGAGGCGAGGTGTGGTGTGTGGTGGTGTGTGGAGTATGGGGTGTGGCATCAGATGGGGTGTGGGGTGTGTATGGACAGATAGATAGAGAGATAGATCGTTAGCTAGAAGACATCACGACGAGAGTTCGTTATCGTTATCAGTATCAGAATCGTTATCGCTATCGTTACAGTTGGAGAAAAGGAAACAAGGCTTTCGATATGAAATTAAATTAAAACCAAGTACAGTTCGCGCAGACTTTCGACTTTCGACTTTCTGGTTTACATAGAGAAATAGTTCGGGTTAGTAGACAGAACAGATAGATTATAGTAGCGGTTGTGGTAGAAGGTAGAAGGAGGTTAGAGGCTGAAGCTTGCGGTTGCTGCTGTGCCAGGGGACTGCGATTTGGTTCTCTAACTTCAACTTAAACCATTATGTTCGTATATTTACTTAGTTAGCTCTCTTTTGCTTTCGTCTAAAACTCGCTTGCTCTTGCTTTGGTTTACATCTCCGCGTTTTTTTGTTTTGCTTTGCTTACATTTAAGACAATTGTCTTTGCATTTTGCTAGTTTAATTCATATGTATAATTTATTTATAAATATATATGTATATATATATATGTGTGTTAGTATATATATATATATAACTGTTCCGATGCTGCTGCTTCGTCTACATCGTCTTCTGCTGTTGTTGTTGTTAAGAGAGTTGTCTTCTTTTGCGGGAGCATCCAGCGTTGTTGATCGACGCTCCCCTTAATCGTTATCGTTATCGTTATCCTCCATACTTCGTCCATCCTTTATTTTTTTATATGTGTGTGTTTGATGAAATCGTCTCCTCCTTCCTTCTTCTTCGTCCAGCTCTTCTGCCGCTTCTTCGCCTCGCATATAAATATTTAATTTTATATTTCTTTCTAATAAAATTATATTACTTTAGATTTTGGTTTTATTTTCGCATTAAGTACATTATGTATTTATACGTATATATATATATATAGAGTTCCTTTCATATTTATATTTGTAATAGTAATATTCGGTTTGCTTTGCTTTTCTCCTTGCTTAATTACTAAAGAAATGTGTTGCTGTTGCTGTGTTCTCTTGTGGCGTTTGCGTTTGCATTTGCATTGTTAAATGTTAAATGTTAAATGTTAAATCTGCTCAAATATATATATATATTCATATTCATATTCATATCGCCGCGTGTGGTTGTTGTAGTTTTTTGTTGTAGTTGGTGTAGAGTTGGTTGCTTGCTTAAGTTCGCTACAAATCGTGCCGACAAATCGGCTGCCTATCAAGGACCTTGTGGACTGCGGTCCTGCTGGTCCTCGTTACAGCCCCCAAAAATATGCTTCTCCTCTGCTGCGCGCCACATTTTTGGTTTTCTTTTAATTTAATTTTATATCGAAAATGTATTTGTAGTTGGTTTCTTTTTGTTTTTTTGTAATTTTTATTTGTTTTATTTGTTTTTTCTTTATATTTATTAATTTTAAATTTAAATATAATTTAATAAGAAGAATTTGTTGTTGTTTGATTTTACATTATTTATAATATATATATGTTGTATTTATAATATATTTTACTTCTTGTTTTTTCTGACATGTCTGTGTGTGTGTGGAAGTGGGTGTGGTGTGTGTGTGTTTGTGGGGGGTGTGGTGTGTATGAGTGGTGTATGTGTGTGTGGTTGTGGAGAGTGTCTATATAAACTTTGCCAGTTTGCAAAAATTTCAAATATTTTTCTTTAACAGTTTTTGTTTTATTTTGTATTTTTATTTGTTGTTTGTTTAGCTTTTTATTTTAATTCTTTCTCGCAACGAAATCGACAAATTTGTTCATTATACTTTAAACACAATTTACTAGCTTACAGATTCGGGTTTCATTCGCGTTACGTTTGCTTGTTTAATCATCATCATCAATCATCATTGTAATGTGAAAAACCGACAAACAAAATGCTGCAGCCGCGCCGCCGGTCACCGTCGCCGTCGCCAGGTGGCGCTGCCCATAGAGCGACGCCGCCATCTACTGGCAAATACTTGAGATGCTGCCGCGCGCTGCTGCTGCATTCGTTACTTCTTCCTCTTCTGCTTGCAATTCTCACCGGATTTATGTTTAAGTGTAGTGGTAAACTTGTTGTTGTTGTTGTTATTCAGCTGATAACATGCGACTCTTGTTGTTGTGGTTGTTGTTGCTGCTGGTTGTTGTTGTTGTTGTAGCTTTAAACGGTGACTTCATTAAGTATGCTGTTGTTGTATTTTGTTGCATTAAAATTATGTTTTTTGTTTCGTTTAACCTTCTTGCTGTCTCTCTCTTTGTTTAATGTAATTCCTTTTTTCTTTTCTGAATTCTGTTTTTGTTACATCTTTTGCTTGTTTAAAGATTCTTTGCTTTTGCGTTTTTTTTAAGTGTAAGTTTCATTTGTTTTAAAGTTTCTTAAATGTTTTTTGCTTCTTATTCTTCATTATGTTGGTTGTTTTTTGCTTAACTCTTTGTTGTTGTTTTGTTTTTTGTTTGTTGTTTTTTTTTTAAGATCTTTTACTGGGGTCCATAGCAACAGCGTGGCGCGATGTTATTGCGCACAGCTACAGTCTTCGTCAACATCTTAAAAAAATAGAAAGGCTTAAAAAGAAATAATTTAACGCTTCACTTCGATGTCATCATAGTCACGAATTCTGAAAAGATAAAGAGAGTAAATATTTGAATTAGTTTTGGGTCACTTAGCAGGGATTATTATGATATTAATAAATTGATAAATTGGCATGTCTTTTAAGTACTGTAAAAATATATATCAATAAGGAGAATAACAACAATACTATCTATTTTCGTATTCCCTATAGATTTTCTACTAAGTTTGCTTTATTATTTATTTATTTATTATTAATTATCTAACCAATAATCTATCAAACGTTCTATCGATTTTCCCAACGAGTTTGCTATCTATGTTAATATCCCTTTAAAGACCAGGTAATCCAATTGCTTTCATTATCACCACTTTATTTTTATATATTCCCCACATAAACCACTCAGTGCAAACCAAAGTCACTGAGCAGGCACTAAAAACAATTCACACAATAAATCAAGTATCGAAAATAGTTGAGCGCTGTCATTAACCTTCTACTAAATTAAGACCGCAATTAATCAATACGTGCAAACGAGCATTACACCATGGCTGCACCAACAACAACAACGCTACAACAACAACACCAACTACAACAACAAAGGCACCTAATCAATAAGACAAACGAGCAAGTCACGAGATGTCTGAGGAAAACACTTCGACGCAAACACACACACGGATTACAGCAGCAGTCAATATAATAGGACTTTTATATTAAAAAAAAAACCTTATTACAATTTGAATTTTTCACCATAATGACAAGATCTTGTATATCAAAATGTTAATTGTTAAATGGAAAATAAATCATATACAAACGTTAAAAAAATATTCAATTATCAGTGCTCTGTTAAACTATTAAGGTATTCTACTCTCTATCTTTCTAGTTCATTTCAGCATTATTACTTTGACCTCAACTGTGTTTATGCAGAGTCTATATGTAGACTCTCTTCACAAGGCAAATTTATTGAGTGCAAAGACTCAGACAGTCAATCGCCAGAGATTATGTACTCTCTTCTTTTCCTCCTCCGAAAATAGAAAGCCGAGGATGCTGCGACGGAAGCAGAATGCAATAAAGACGTTGTCTGTGCCGCATTGTTCGCGAATTGATGGATACAAAAAAAAAAGGAGGAAATTCTGCATCATCGACTCAATCAATAGAGACCCACAATGGAGGGGAAGAAACCACCGCCAGAAGAACGGAGAGTGGCAGTCGCAGTGTTGGTGTCCCCAATTTATCAGGTGTTTGCCTGCTTCTATTTTTAAAAGGAGGCAAATTCTGTGCCTTTGCCGAGCTGCATCTGTTCTCGTTGATTGCACTTCTTCCTCTTGTTGGTCTTGTTTGATTTTTTTTGTTATTTTTTTTTGCCTAGGGTGACTGCATTTTTGAAATATTTAAACAAGAAGACTAGAGAGAGGCAGACACACAGATAGGACGAGCCAATTGAGTGGGCGTGTAATTGGGTGGATTTTCTTGGGGTCCCATGGGCAAGATTTTTCAGCTAGAGATGGCCAAGAAATCCCTAAAGCAGCTACATTTTATTATAATAAAAATATCCCTCAAACACTCAAGTTAGAGAAGTCCAAACAACTAAGTTTAAGTGCACTTTAAGTGCACACGGCCTAGTTTAATGCTACTAATTTATCAACTAATTTCCACAATCTAATCTGTACTTCATACTTCAAGAAACTTTAAACTTTAGACGAAATGTCGTCTAGAAATCCGCTTATCGAGCCCTCCACGATTGCTATCAAACATCAGGGAAATTTACCCCGACATTTATAAGATTGTTATTCCAGGCCAAGCAAACACACCTTTTCTAATAAAGCGAAAACCTTTTTCGGCCGGCCGTCGTAAAGGGGCTTAAAAATAAAATGTTATTAGCCAAAGTTCAGGCAACGCCCGGAAAAGGGCTAAGCCGCCGTATGCTAAACAACCCTCCAGGGGAGGTAGCCCTTGACATTTGCCCCGCATGCAAATACTCCTCGACGTTCGCTCTCTTGATTACATCTCCTCCGACCTAAAACATCACAAAAGTTCCCACACCTTCGGGCACGCCCATTAGATGACCGGTTGTATATCACTAAGAGAAAAAATAGACTTTTATAATGGTATATCCATACTTTTTATTTAGATAAAATTATATGTCTTACATTCCCAGTATGGTATATCCATACTTTATGTTGATTAACCTTTTTTACCATATTTTATTTTGATAAAATTATAAGTCTTACATTTCCCAGAACTCTGGCACTTTTTGGGTATTTTCTTTGAGTCACATTATAATATTTTTGCTTTGAGAATGATTCTTAAAAATTCACAAATATATTAAATCCTTTTTAAAGCATTCTAAAATCATTCTTGGAAGTTCACAAATATACTATATCCTTTTAAAAACCCTCAAAAAAATAAAACAATTTATTCTAGTGCATTTAACACGCGGAAAAAAGGTTAAGGAAGATTTTTATATGGCCTGGGTTTTGGTAGGGCAATTAAAATGAAATTAGGCCCGATCGCGTAGCAACTTTTCCATCTGGCCTGGCCAACACAAACATATATATTTGCCGAATTTTCGTGCATTTTATTTAAAACCGCACCGAACCCCCGAGCCGCCCCCCATTACGTCGCCTGGCGTTGGTGGTTTCGGTGGTTCTGCTGTTTATCTTTCGTCGTTTTGTTTACATTCGCCAAACTTACTCGTTCTATCATTTCTAAGGTTCTTTCTTTCGCCCCCCTACCCCCCCTATATACGTATATTTGCATTTGTATTTTGCTACTGAATTCCAAATTCAGCAGCCTCCCTTGGCCCTGGCACCCAGAGCATCTTTCTCACTGGGATGTGTTCATTTAATTTGCCTCGCCTCTGCGCTAATGTTTAATTTGTTGTTCTTTGTATTTTGTTTAACATTTTATTTGATTTTCGACTTGTTCTCCTTGCGCTCTCAGCCTTAGCACAGCGTTTTCTATATCTGGCATTGGGCCAAAGTAAGTCTCATCTCATTCCCATTCCCATTCCCATTCGGATTCCCATTCCCATTCCCCAATATCTTTCTCTGCATATTCATTGTTTGCGCCATATAATTTTCACTTGCAAAATTACCAAAGAGTGTGGGGAAAGTGGATTGGGGGGGGGGTTTGGGCCCGGCACACTGTATAGCCGGCAAGACAACAATAAAGACTTTGGTTAATTGGCAATAAGCAAAATGGCAACAATGCGCATTTTATATTTACGTTATGCTGATTCCGCCGACTGACCAGGCGGCGAGTGAGATTCACTTGCTCCCTCGCTCGCTCGGTCAATGTTCAGGCCAGTCGCCCCCATGCCCCATCCCCCGAAATGCCCCAGCAAACGTGTGGGGAAATTAAAGAATATTGCACAATATTTATATATTTTTAATTTTAATTGTTCTTTCCCATTCGCACTGTTGCCGTGGACCGCGAGCCGCAGGCTGCGAGCTGTGAGCTGTGTGCTGTTTGCCCCGGCAGGTTAATCATTTAAGTGTGGAATTTACGCGCGACATTTATTTTGGCTTTTAAAAACATTTCAATTTAAGCGGCAGCAAAGTGGCGAAAGGCATTAAACATTAACAAAAATGCTGATTGGGAGCAGCCTCAGGAAGAAGTATAAATGCCAGCAGAAATATGGTATGGAATGTTTTAAAAAAATACTTTATGCATATTAAGCAGATTTCCAGAAGCAATTTATATGCCAAGCAATTCAAACAAGGAAGATTATTCCTTATAAAATATATTATACATTTCCAATAAGTAAATAGCAAATATTGGTATGAAATGTTTTAAGAAAATACTTTTCTTATATCAAGCAGATTTCCAGAAACCATTTATATGCCAAGCAATTCAAACAAGGAAGATTATACCTTGTAAAATATATTATATATTTCCAATCAGTAAATATGTGTACCCTTTGTGTGCCTTTGTAATCTTTCTTTTCAATGGAAACATAACTTCTAGGAAACTAAAACAAATAGGTTATGCAACTATCTTTATCACCTGATGGCTAAACCCCTGAGTGATTTCTGTAAAACCCAAGTACCACGTAACCCCAAGTTTCCACTATCTGACAGTTTGAAGTGCACTTCCTCCTCGCAAACTTATAATCACTAATCCTTCCTTCTTTATCAATGTTTGCACAGCTTTTTTGACAGAATCCACTACAAAAATCCCACTAGAACATCATTTACCTAGCTGTTCTGCTGTTGGCTGCCTCGCTCGTCTGTTAGATTGTTTAAACTTTTCGCTATTTTTATGTATTTTGTTCATAAATTACTTGTGATTAATCTATTTGATCCGAGAAATGCTTGCAGCAGCAGCGGCGGCAGCGGCAGCCAAAAACGATTTCTATTTGAACTTGAGGATAGAAGCTACATATATACGGATGGACACGGCATATATAATGTAGAGGGAAATACTGTCCGAATTTAATTGCTACTTTGCCGGCCCCGATTTCTTTGACCGAGTGTATGGGCGTGCGTGTGTGCACAACAAAAGGAAATTTTCGGAAAAAACCAGGGTAGAGGGAGGGTATGCCGTGGAAAAGCTATTGAAAACTAGCTAGGATTTTTTCCATACTCAAATTTGTTCCATTTTCTGTTCTCACACTCTACTCCCCAATTGAAAAATCAATTTTCAAGCAATTAAAAAATTACTAAGAACACAAAACACGAACATTTTCGAATAAAAATGCTAGTGCACATGGCGAGAGATATCTGTTAGCTATCTCTCTGTCTATATACTGACTATAGGAAAAGGTATTACTATAATGAGTCACTGAGAGAGAAGAGAGATCGTGGGAATTAGTAAAGCCATATGACACAGACAAGTGCCAACTGTGACTCAAAGCCGTTGCCATGATTCAATCATGCCTGGGCAGGTGCAACCACCACCGATCCAATTAGAGACCCCACACGCGACACACAAATCGCTTAAATATCGGCTCATATTAGCGGCTATAACCTGGGTTAGTCTTTGAGGTAGTTGAGACTTTAAACTTTGGGAAAACCCCATATGTCCTCAATTAACTGAACTTTTTTAAAGAAATACCAGACCCACTAAGGCTTTCTAAGCAAGACTAAGGTTTCAAGAAGGTTATTTTTAAGGGTTCCATAATTTATTAATATTTATTTTACATTTTCAATAATCTAGTAAATAAGAGACTTTAAACTTTGGGAAAAACCCCATATTTCATTAATTAACTGAACTGTTGTAAAGAAATACTAGAAGCCCAAAGGGTTTCTAAGCAAGGATAAGGTTTCAAGAAGGTTTATTTATAAGGGTTCTATAATTTATTAGTATTTATTTCACATTTTCTATAATTTAGTAAATAAGAGACTTTAAACTTTGGGAAAACCCCCATATTTTCTCAATTAACTGAACTGTTGTAAAGAAATACTAGACGCCTAAAGGGCTTCTAAGCAAGACTAAGGTTTCAAAGTTTATTTATAATTCTATAATTTATTAATATTTATTTTACATTTTGTATAAATCAGTTTAAATTATTACGCAAAAACCATGAGCTTTCTTTTATTCTGTAGGTTATCAGCTTTAAATGTCTTTAATTTCTAGGAATTGGTTTTTCAGCTATATATTTTCTATTGTATAAAAATGATTTCTGGGAATGCTATCTTTATGTTTAATATTTTATTTTCTATAAATGATTTCTGTGAATGCTATCTATATCTTTAATATTTTTGCAACTTTATAACTTTTTTAATATGTACCCGATATCTTTAAATATGTGTCTCAACTGAAAGCAACCTAGTTACCTGCTCTCCTTATTGAAACTAATAAAAAATAAACCACAATGCATATAATACCTGCCAATTTGTCGATTTAATATCAAAATATATACTTATATATATATATATAAATAATTTTTATACTTATATATACTATATATATACTTCTACTTAGAGATGACTCACCTTCGTAATTGACCTGACCATCACCGTCGATATCAGCCTCGCGGATCATCTCGTCGACCTCCTCGTCTGTGAGTTTCTCGCCCAGATTTGTCATCACGTGACGCAACTCGGCCGCCGAGATGAAGCCGTTGCCGTCCTTGTCGAACACTCTGAAGGCTTCCCGGATCTCCTCTTCGCTATCGGTGTCCTTCATTTTGCGTGCCATCATTGTAAGGAATTCTGGGAAGTCAATTGTGCCGTTGCCTGTGTGTGGGTGAGAGGGCATTAAAAATAACAATTAATTGCGCTGCATACTTTTGTGGGTGGGATTTGGGGGATTCCAGGCCAGGCAGCCCCATCAATTTAAATTCCACCCGGGGCGTTGTTGTAATAAATTCAAGTCAGGGATAAAGACACCAAGGAACGAGCGTACGGGGAACGTATCTCTTCATTATGGCAAAGTTTGCTCACCATTCCAATCCTCCCGAGCGCAGGATGCCCGGGGGCTTTGTACACTACTTAGAGCTCCCCACTGCTGCTCTGATCTGCCCTTCCCCCGGAGGAGTCCCTGGGAGCCATATAATCGAGCATATTTTCATATTTGCCTAAGCCCCAAACAAACTTCCTCCCGGGAGGGAAGCCCACGTGTGTGGAGGCCACCCACCTTATGAAGTGTGGCAGATAAGTCCGCCTAATCCCGTTTCTGTTAAATCACTGGCCGCCCACCTCGTCGTCCTTGCCAGGATGGGGAAGCTGTCTGGCTCAGCCGAGAGGAATGAAAATTTGCCAAAGAATTTATACAAACATTTGGCTTTCCTTCCTTTCCAGTAGAGACACAAATGAGGTCCAGGCGAAATTCTTGTTATACTAATTGAAAAAGTTTCCTTCGGCTTGGCTGGGTTTAAAGTTGCAAATAGTTGGCTCTACTCTCATTTCGGGGAACCCGCAAATAAAAGCGGCAACAACTTTTGGCCTTAATTGTTATTGACTGACTTTCTCGAGCCAGACGACCCTCTTTTCCAGTTAGCCCGAAGAAGAGCCTTCCTTTTGTCCATAAAATGGTACAGCAGCATAAAATGCTTTTGAGTTTTCTGTTTTCTGTTTTCTACCCTCAAAACCAAATGGAGCATGGCTCATTGTGGCCATCATTTTGTTTCTTCCGAATTGAATGTGTTTTTTATTACTTTTTCTGGCAATGGCTTTTCTCCTCCGAGGAAAACTTTCCGTATATGATTGCTAAACATCCAGGGGGTTCAGTTCAAGCTGGTTTCAGAATGTTTTCGCAAGAGCCATTTAGATGAAATGAAAATGATAAGTTCAACATATCAAAAAGTTTCCATTCCAAATGAGAGAGCTCCAGGTCAGAGAAGTGAACTCAGGGCATCGGGCGATGATTATGATCTGGGAAAGCACATAACCCCAGAGCGTTATGTTAAACAAAGCAAACAAATCAGCCTTCGGGGAAAAATATGCTTTATAAAAAACAGAACAAGAAATCATATCGATTTAATAGAAGCTAAAACAAATAAATATACTGGGGGCCAGAAATCTGGAAGCAATTCCTTTTATATTTCCATATCATTTGTTAATTTGAGTATTATTATTATTCAATTTGAATCGCATTGAGTGCCAAAAACATATATTTCAAAAATAGCCCAGAAGAACATCAAATAAATATCGACGGGTGGTGTTTCAGTTTCAGTCAATTCCCGATTTTGTGTTGCGATTTCGATTTTCGGCTGTTTGGTTGCTTGTTGTCTTGCCTCCGTTTCTGTTTATGATTCTATTTAAAACATTTGACGCGATTTTCTGTTGCTTTTGGCTTTGTCGATAGGATTTCCCCAAAACAGAAGACTAAATACAAAAAAAGAGGCAAATACATATTATTGGGACACCGCCGCAGACGGCAGCAGCGGGAATCGTTGGGAAATCTCTTGCCATTTTGGTTAGACGCTCCTTAGACTTTGACGAACCCGCCGCCGCCCAGCCCAATTATGATGTTAGCCGCTCACCGTTCGCAGTTCGCTGTTCTTTTGGCTAAGATGATGGCCAATGTCTGGCGGGGTTTTCGGTTTCCATTACGTGTACCGCCTCAACCCCACCCTGCCCCCCTTTTTGCGATTCGCAACGCTGCGCGCAGAATTTTGCAGACAATTTAAAATTTTAATAAGATTTTATCTTTCCCCTGCCTCCGCGAGACGCACAGTGGCATCGCTAAATTTAGTTTGTGGGCGGCAGTTTCCACTGCTCCTTTGATTTACAGACGAGGTTCTGCCAGTGGGATCTCTCTAAAAGTCTTGTCTTTATGTTCTGTACTGTATGAGTTAACTATACTAATAAATAAAAAAGATAACCAATGGTTATAGACTTCTCTGTTCTCTTAATTAGGTCAGGAAGCCTCTTCAAGGTTTTGCAAACAAATATAGTTTTTATTTAATTAAAATATATACCTAAAAACCCATAAGTTGCATATATATTTATATTATTATGTTATATATATGTTTTGTTATATGTTATATATGTTAATAATTAAATTTCAGACTCCATATACATTTTTATATAATTAAAAGCCTGCTGAAATATGCCTAGAATAATTGAATAAATATAATTTAATATACGCCAGCTATATCAATTTATGGAATGTGTATTTTTAATTCTACCCGCTCCTGTACTTGCTGTATTTATACCGCTGGACAATCCCCCATCCTCCCGCCTCTCCCTCTGCTAAAAACATAAACTAATGCGGTCGTTTGCATGCAGTTTGGCCATCGTCATCGTCGTCATCGCGGCGCGACGCCAGCAAAATGTTAAGTAATGAATGTTTAATGTTTCCGTCAGATTCCTGGCCAGCCTCGAGTGGGTGCTGCCGCCTGTCTTGGCCAAAGTTAGCAGCATTCCTCTGGCAATAGTAAATTAGAGAGAACCGCCCATCCCCCTGCTGCAGACACTTTTATTCCCCCTTACCATTATGTCCCCCCGGAGAAATTTCAAATATTAAGCGATGCCAGATTATTTGCCTTTTCGCTCAATGAAGAAGTTAGCAACATATGCAAATTCCAGCGTATAAAGTTGTGACTCCCAAGTGACGACCCCGAGAAACTATTTTTAGCTCTGATAAACAGTAGCCCCTCCCGTTCCCTAGATAAACCCAACCCCACACTGCACCCCTTTTAAATGAAAGGACATCCTGCGAGAGCCTCACGGCGCCTGCGCTCCAAAGACTCCTGTGCAGGACGAGACTTTGCAGACTCTGTCCTGGATATTTCCAACAACATGCGCACACAATGTCCACGTGCAAGCGCAACAGAAGCACCAGCGGGGCTGGCAAGGAAAAGGAAACCTGAAACAGGCAACAAATGCAGATTGGGCGGGGACACCCAAAAAAGTTATGAAAGAATAGGGGGAGGGAAACAACTTTTTGCTACAGAACTGTTACGCTTTGATGTGTTTTAGTAACCAGAAAAAGATACAAAGATACTGGCAGGAGGATTAAGGATACACAATCCACTTTTCTCATTCAAGGCTTAAAAGAAGCTGAGCCAGAAAGTTCAAGAAGCTTTATTTTATTCTTACAGCTTTGTTACTAATTTGGTTTCTTGGTTTAAAGTCTAGAATTTAGGATCTACCAACTCAATGTAAAAATATACTAAAAACCAAATAGGAATATATTTTATTCTTACAGCTGAGTTACTAATAAGGTTCCATCGTTTAAAGTCTAGAATTTAGGATCTACCAACTCAATATAAAAATAAACTAAAAACCAAATAGAAATATATTTTATTCTTACAGCTTAGTTACTAATTTGGTTCCATTGTTTAAAGTCAATAATTTAGGATATACCAACTAAATGTAAAAATAAACTAAAAACCAAATAGGAATATATTTTATTCTTACAGCTTAGTTACTAATAAGGTTCCATCGTTTAAAGTCTATAATTTAGGATCTACCAACTAAATGTAAAAATAAACTAAAAACCAAAAGGAAAAGGCCTTATTCTCTATTGTAATAAATGTAAGAATCTTTATAACCCCACTATAAACTGTACATCTAAAATAGCAACAAAAAAAGAAACAATTTCCTCTCAGAACTCGTGAAACTTTTTATTAGAGAGCGAAACAGCTAGCCATTTGCTGGCCACTTTCTTTCGTGAGAACATTTGCGGGAAATCTAGTTTTCGGCCAAAAGGTGAAACACCTCGCGCTATAAAAACGGGCGACACATTTCCCATTTTTCCCACATTTTTGGCGCGAGGCGGCTGTCGCTCGATTTCCTCTGGCATCAAAAATAAAAATTGATCTTCCTCTATGGCCAGATATTTGTTTAGTGTAACGAAAAATTCGCCAAGCGAACAACCACCTTTTGTGAGGAAAAAATAAGAATAAAAAGTATATGCTGCATATAATAGGAATAGAAAAATAAATATAAATAAATAAAAGCAAGAAGAAAAGCATCAGAAAATAAAAAATCTGACAGCAGCCGCTGCCAAAGACAAGAGCCAAAATATTTTAGTCGTCTATTTTTAATGCCTATGACGTGTTTTTGTTGCATATTTTTAGCCAAGAAATGATTTTCATTTTTTCACCCATTGTTTGTCGTACAAATATTGGTCTGATCTATGTCTGTCTGCGAGCGGAGCACGGACCGAGTGAGAGGGATTAGGCCCAGAACAGCAATAGATTTGGGTAAACAAAATTAGACACCCCGGGAGGGGTAATGGGAACGGGATCGGGTCAAAAGGGGCTCTCCACTGGTTTGTTTATCACTGGCCCAGAACCGAAATGCGCGAAACCATAGCGAATCCGACATCATTTGCACATCATATAGTCGGAGGAACACCTGAGACTGTGACTTCATCGCGATGAATACTCAGTGACTTGAACTAAATTAGCTTTACTTCATAAAATTACCCTTAAAATGTAATGTTTAACTAGAAAATGTAAGTAAGAGACTGTATTAAGAAGGTTGAAAGGGTTAAGGCCTTTTTTTGATACCAAAAATGTATTAAGATGTAAGCTCTAAACTTAATACTCTACAACTAGGGTATGGTTTTCAGAAATGTAAAGCTTTAAAGCTTGCAAATAAATTCTAGATAGGAATTATAACCTATTAAGAAGAGTGTTTTTTAGGATATTCCACTTTACACAAATTTTAAACAGCATTTGATGATTTGTTTTGATTTAAGACCAACTTGATACCTATTAACAACGCCCCTTTATATCCCCATTATTTATATTAGGGGGATTCCCCTGTACTCACCGTCGGCATCAACCTCGTTGATCATGTCCTGCAGCTCGGCCTCTGTGGGGTTCTGGCCCAGGGAGCGCATGACTGTGCCCAACTCCTTTGTTGTGATGGTGCCATCGCCGTCTTTGTCGAATAGCGAGAATGCCTCTTTGAACTCGGCGATCTGTTCCTCTGTCAGCTGATCGGCCTGCAAAAGTACAAACATTCCGCATTAATTACAGTTAGATAGATACATAACTAATAATACCGCACCATAGTGAGATATGGAAACCTTTGTCTCTGGAATGCTTAGAAAATAAATATAACAACTATTGATTGCTAATTGAGCGAGGGGAAATTTGTGAAATACTTTTCAATGACGGCTCGATGGCACTTCAATGTCAGGGCGGAAAACTACCCTAGAAAACACAATTAGGAATAACAAAAGGCAGAAAACAACATAAAGGGAGCACAACACTTGTGCTTAATTTTGAATAATTTTGCGTATATTGTTTGTCCGGCGCAATTGTATCTCCCTCTCTATCTATGCACCGGTATCTCGCCAAAAGGTGTTAAGTTTCCGCTGAATCAACAAAACCTGACGTCAGCGGCAGCGGAGAATAAACAAGAAGGCGACCGGGGACGATTCCGAAGAAGGGAGGGGCCGACACCCAATACCGCCTTGATATTCTCTTCGCATTGGTTTAGGTTTATTCTTTATTGTCAGCTGGAATGATGAGTATGTGACAGGGGACGTGCGAGTTGTCAGTCCCGGCAGCCGGCAAACCTGGCCAAATACGATCTTCAGGGTCTCTGGTGTCGCCAAAAACCAGGCATATAAAATTCCCTCGTGTCTGCCTGTTATTGTTTTATGGCATACAAATGTTTAACTGAACTACTCGGGGCTAAGCGTAAGAATCGCGCTATATACTATATACTCTATCAATGTATAATGTAAGGCCTGGTTTGACTTGGCTGCATATGAGAGCGATAATTATTATTAATCATGAGGCAAAAATGCAAAGACACACTTTGCCTGCGTCAGAGGGGGAATTATATATACATTTATTTATATTTGTTCAAGCTGATAAGTGGCCACAGCCCGGTATATAATAAGCGATGCTGTTTGCTTACTCTGATCCTATGTCATTAAATTATTATATGATTGCAGCCTGGCCTCTTCTAAGGGTAATTATTATTCAACTATGTTTTGGGATCAATGGTTCAGAGTTGTCTTTGTTGTTTCCTTATAATAAATAAAAATAGCAAACCAACTAGAGATATAGCTTGTGAAAAACCGCAACCATAAAGGTAACTATCTAATCATCTCTTAAAATCACACGCAAACCTAGACGCAGACATAAGTTGGGCCCACCTTTATGGACAACTTCCTTGGCCAAAGAAAGAGCGAGGTATAGCTTTGGTTGTAGCCCAAATCAGCAATTGGCATTGGAATTATAGCGCCCCGCTCTTGACCTTATCTAATCGCGGCATTAGGGTAAATTAAAACAGTAAATACCAGCACATTCGGTTTGGTTTGCTGCCACCTGTTTTTACCCATTTTTTTTGGCTTTTTTTAGCTTGGAGTTTGCCGCGTTGGCTGGCGGCCGGTGTTCAATTGAATTTGCCAAGCTTATCTGCGGCAGATAAAGCGCTTTTCAGCGGGGTTATGTCATTGGCGGGCGTGACTAAGTCGGATCCGAATCCGAAACAGATTGAAGCTCTCTCCCTGTCTCTTTAAATGGTGACAAATGCAAACAACGAGTCCCACCCACCAGATCCATTAATGGATCGTCGTTAATCGGGAGGTGCTGGGCGTTGGGGGACCCAAGGCCTAATTGGTAATCCATTTATATGCACAATCTGACGCCCACGGCATCCCGAGGAAGCTCCTATATCAAGGCGAAGCACTGGGCCTGGCCTGCTGGAATATTCCCCCATTGCCATTTCCATGGCATATAGGACCAGGACTCAAGCTGTGCGTATTTATCGGGCTTATTTCTCTTTACTTTTATCGCAGTGACTCATGCCTTTTGTCGCAGTGTTGACTTCATGATCCATCGAGTTTCGAGTGGGGTTACTTTATTAAATATAATATATAGAAAACTATAGAAGGTTTGAGGTTCAGATGAAAATACATATTGTAAGCACTACATTTCAATGAAGCAGTATTGTGAGAATGGGGTGTATGTGTGGCACATTATCACTCCTTAAAGCAGTAATACTCAAGGAATTCAGATTGAAATATGTCTGAAGTATTACAAATTAAACTCTGGAAATGATTCGTAAATTATGAAGTACAGTCAAAATTCTCTTTGATTTATGTATCATTTTTTTACAGAAGCTTGTCTGTGGAGCCAACTTTAAAAACGAGTTTCAACTCAAACTTTATGTTGAAGCCAAGTTTGCCGGTTTACCGTTGTTTTGTCTACACACTTTTTTTTTAAGATTTGCCGGTACTAACCGGTTTTAGTGGGTTCAGTTTGGAATTATGAATGGCGGCTGGTTTAACATGGGTTTTGGGTACAATATCGGTGCAACCGTACTGGGGATCAAGACTCAGAAGAAGACATGATAAAGGTGAGCCATAAGCCGGCCATATTTCGCTATTAATATGCCACTCACATCACCGGGTAGTATTCATCATAAAGCCATATGATCGATGAAGTCAGCCAAAGAACACACTCTGACTCATGGAAATTTTGTGGCAAACTCAACTTTCAGTAACATTTTCTAGCTGATTCTTTCTCGGAACTATATTCACATCGGATTTCTTATAAGCCTTGTTAAATTTATACGTTTGATTTTATTTTATAGAATCTACAAGAGTTATACTTAATAATTAATTTTGATATACATTGCAATTTATAATAAATAACGAGATTAAATCCTTTTTGGAAAATGTAGATTTTATAAATACCAAATCCACTTAATTTAAATTAAAAAGAAATAATAAATAATTGCTTTTTATAAATAACGAGATTTTTAGAATATGTAGATTTTATAAATACCAAATCCACTTAATTTAAATTAAAAAGAAATAATAAATAATGGCAGAGCTTTTCCTTTTGGGCCAAAGTAAAGTTTGGCAGCTGAATCAGGGCAACAAATTGGGGACGTATAGCGATTTATTTTAATTAAAAGCTGTTGGCATTCTGCGTGAGCTGTAAAAATCGCTAATTAAATTAAGCGAAGCCAGATGAGGCCGAAAAGGGGGTGGCGGATAAGAAGGAGAAGGAGGGGGAGAAGGTAACAACGAAGGAGGGCTTCTTATCAAAAGGCACAAAGGCAGAAAGCCAAATAGAAGTAAGACGTGCCAAGAAGGACGGCGAAGAAGGCGACAAGAAAATTGGATTATGTGGTTAAGCGGCGTCTAGCAGGAATTTTTCTTCATTTGCCTTTCCTCTTCGGCCCCGCCTCCCTTTTGCGCCTGTTCCGTTACAATAAAATTCTTGTGCGAAAAGGCAAAGTGGAACAGGCAGCCGCCAACACACACACACACACACACACTTGCGCACACGGCGAGCCGAACGAATGAACGAGCGAAGCAAACGAACAAAGACGAAGGCGAAACAGCAAAATAACCGCAATGCGGCAAATGAAACGGTTATGGAAGAAAACAACAAAAGGCAGGCGCCGATAAAAGTGCCAACGCGAAGCGCAAAAAAAAAAACTTAAATCGGAAAGAAACGGGAAGAGATGGAGAGCGAGAAAGACAGAGAGGCGACGACAAGCCAGGCGACGCAGCACAAAACGAAACTGATAACAGAATGTGCAGAGTGAAGAGAGGGAGAACGAAATAATTGCACACAGCAAGAGAGGTGAAAAGTGTGTGAAACGGTTATTGGAGAGAAACGGTTATGCGCAACTCGAAGAGAGCAAGCCAGAGAGAGAGCGCTCGCGAGAGAGTGACATTCTGCGGAGCCGCAAGAATTTTTCAGCGTTTCCATGGGGCCGATTCTAACCTCAATTTTTGCGGCCAAATGTGCGGTAAATAAAAAATACAATCAGAAAGCGTAAATAGAGTGAACGACGAACGAACGAACGGTGTGGCAAAGAGGAGCGGCCGAGAGCCGGCAATTTTGTGTTGTTCACCAATATTCATACATACACACACGTACACACATTTTCCACTGATAAGGGAAAAAAATCAGTCGGGGAGCTTTTCCATAATTTGCGGGGATCTTTCAGAATGGCAGCGCGTGTGCCTGCTTGAATTCCGTTCATAAATGCTTAGCAAATTTGCCAGAAACACGTTTGATTTATGACCGAATACGAATATTTCTAAGAGAAATTGCCAGCGAAAGGAGGGGAGGATGAGGAGAAACTGAGGTGTTGCTCATGATGCTGATAAGAATTTCCACATTTCCGTGCCTGATTGGATTTCGCTCGGGGAGCGGTTCCAATCGGAGGAAGTTCGAGCGTCATGGAATTATATTCCAACCTGATCGAGAGTTAATATTCCCGTGGTGTGTAAGTGCGAAATTGTATGTATGTATGCGTGTGTGGCAGCCTTGGGGAAATTATTGTGACGAGTGACGTGACATGTGTGTAAATTCTTGCTATTGACATTGGATTTATTTTTTAATTGCACCACTTTTTTATCTTTGTCTTTAGTGACCCCCGTCTACAGATCAACTCTCTTTTTAATGGGGTAAAAAATCAATGAATGTGCCAGGGGTTAACTACAGTGATACTTGGAAAACTTTGTTTTCTTTAAAATGTTTTTATTTTCGAATTTAAGTAAGTTATTGTTACTAGTTTATTATACTATAATTAAGATTCTACCACATATATTGCTGATAGGCCAAGTGAAAAGTATTCTTTTTTTTTATTATGTATAACTTTTTTTGTGGATATTTGTTAATGAATTTCAACTGTAAGCTTTTTTTGTACCTACAAAACAATCTTTTTTAGAATGAACCAGTTTTTTTTATCCACGAGAGCATTTTATATTTTCGGGGTGCGAAATGTAGACGAAATACACGGATTTTAGGATTCTCGGGGACAGCTGCTTTTCGACGGGGTGTTTTTGGGAGGTGTGCGAGTAAGTGTGTCTGTGTAGAAAGCCGTTAAAACCATATAAACAACATCTAATTGGAAGCCATCTCCCCGGCCACTGGCACATCCTTCTCTCGCTCGCACTAATGGTAATTACCTTGGGGGTCGCTGCTGCTGCCTGACTTTGATTTTTCGCAAAAACTGTGTGGAAATTTCAATGGAAATGGCCCGCACGTTTGTGTAAACACAGAAAAGCGAGATGCACATGTTTTTCTACTACATACATATACATATAGGTGTTCATATATATTGCCCATAAACTTACCATTTTTGTAGGTTTTTGTTGTAGTTTTTGTTGCTAAGAGAGTGACGAAGTTTTAATCCGCTGCGGCTACGGTTGGTATGTGTGTGAGTGGAATTACGGAACGCGCGTTTAACTTTATTTTTTACTAATTAACACACTGCAAAAAGAGAGCAAGAAGAATGGATTTTTTAAGGGGCCGCTGGAACTGGAGGGGGAATGAGAGCCTGGAAGTGGAAGAAACTGCCATGCCAGCTTGGAAAAGAAGCGACGAAAAATCAGCACAAAAAAAGACAGGGGAAAAAATAAAACGCGACACCGACGCTTTGTTTCCTCGCCGTGGCAGTTTCTTAAATTCTGTAGCTGTAGTGTTGTTTTTGTTGTTCCGAATTTAATACAAATTTTCGCCTTGCGTTTCTTTCATTTCTTTAATTTTATTTTTTTTTGCTTTCATTCGGTTTTTTTTTTTCATCTATTGTGCGAAATATGCCAAACACACGCGCGCACACGGCAGAAATTCTCGTTTATATAGTAGATATGTGGCGAAGAGGAGGGCTATATTCGGTTTTTATACAGATATTCGTTTCATTTTTTGCCCGTTTTTCAAGTATTTCAGCGTTGGATTTCTTTGGGTTTGGTTTGGGTTTTTGCTAAACGGCTAAAACGGAACTTTGCCAGCTCCCTGTCCCCGTCTGCCGATGCTGCTGTCTCTGTCTCCGCCTCAGGTACTGGTACTACTATATGTAATATCAACTCACGATCCTAATCTGAATTTCCGTCCGCAACGGTCGACGATTCAAAAATTTTTGCCCGAATTTATTTGTGTGGCCGACTATATACGCTTTTCCGAAGAAAGGTCGAAAGCGCAAGGCAGAAAAGAGAACATTGTCGAAGCGGTTACAGAGAGTAATTCTGCGCTCTGCCTCTCTCGCTGACGCTCTCATTCTCTCGTGAGCACGAATGGCCTCTGCCGGCGTCGCAGAATTTATAAGGCAACGCCATATATACGCTTTTATTTAGCCCGATTTGCAATGAGCGTTCTCTCTCCCGCTCTTGCGCTCTCTGCTGCGCCAGACGCAAGCAATGGGCGAAGAGAGCGAGAGCTACGTGGGAGAGAGTGCAAAGCGGTTAAAGATGAGAGTTTTCGGTCTATCGCTCTCTCCCTTCTGCAGTGTCTGCATGTGCGTTTGTTGCCATTGCCTTGCCCCGTCTTCGCGAATTAAATCTTTTTTCGAGTTTTGTCGTTGTAACGGTCGCGCCGGCGCTCTTGGGGAAATGTGTGGGGGGAGGCAAAAAGAGGAAATGTGCTCCCGAACACAAAAACCTTCAACAATAACAAGCTTTTAAGCCTACTCAAACTAGGACTGGTATTTCATATTTATTCGAATTTGCATTCATTTTAGAATTGCGGATCATTAATGACCGATTAAGGTGCTTTTTCATCTTTAGGTGGCGGTTCGTTTTGTTCCGGAGTACTTCTTTTTGAACTTAATCGCCGTACAAGCCTGTCACGGAACTGACTGCTTCTCGCCAAGAGTTTGCTATTGCTTATCTGGCTGGGATTATGTCCGAGGATCATGCGCTTAGTGCTGTACATATCGAGGCTGCCTGTGGACGGGTTCCGTTGGCGTTGCAGCACGTCCAGGGCGCTGCGCGAAGTAGCGAAGGTAGTGGATTTGCTGGAACGGGCGAAGAGCGAAGATTTTCGGGCATTGAGCGCCCTCTGTTTGACCTTGCTCTCGTCAAACTCGTCGGCATCGAAATGGACATCGGCCACCGGATGTACGATGGGCGCGCCCCTCTTCATATAGAACGCCAGCTCCTCGGCGGTCATGTTCTTGGTCTTGATCAGCTCGGAGAAGGCCAGCTTGGCCTCCAGCTGCTTGGCCTGGGAGCGCTTCAGGCGGTAGAAGTCCTCTCTCTCGAACTCCTCCAGCTCCCCGGTTATGTAGTTGGAGGTATTTTGCAGAACTGGTATTACCTGAAAGCAATACAGAAAGTTAGGAATTGGGAAAGGTAGGAATTTTCTTGACAGAATTCAATTAATTATATCTTTTATTGTTTCAGACCCCATAGTTACCACATGTTCCAGGGCGTTAACTCTCATGTTGGTCTGAAGAGAGGCTGCCTCCAGCATGCGCACCTGGTACACGATGGAGGCGCACTGCACTATATCGTTGAGTGCCTTCATGTAGGTCTCCCTGATCCGATGGACTTGCACACCGCCACAGCTGAGGCCCGCGAGCGGAAAGCCGGTGGCGCCGCCGCCCTTCTGTTCCAGCTCCAGGCAGTTGAGCGTGACGCCCACGATCTTGATCTGGGTGCGCCGGATAATGGTGGTGTCCACCATGCTGCTGCTCACTATTTGCGGCTTGAAGTCGGCGCCCAGGAGTCGGGCCTTCGCCATCGAGAAGATCGCGAGGCGCATCATCTCGTCGACGAGCTCGTCCTTCTCGCTCAGGTGGCGCTTCAGCTCTCGCAGCTTCATGTCGATGGCGTCCCGCTTCCGCTTGAGCAGGCCCACGCCTCTCCTGGCCGCCAGGACGCGCTGCTTCATGATCACCGAGTTGGCCCGCGAGGGGAAGATAGGCAGGATGTCGCGCTTGGCCATTACGGTTAGGACTCAGATTGGGAAAGGACCAGGTGGCAATGATTTTCGAATTTTGAATTTAAATGTCAGAACTAACAAGATCTTAAATATTCATATTCAGGGGGTTCTATATCAACCTCTCTCGCACTCACTTTTACCTCAGATGGTTACACCAGTCTCAAACCGTGGTTTCTACCTAGGGCTATAATAAATAAGTCTTCTTTATTTAGTTTCTAACTTGTTTATAGAATAAATAATGTTAAAGGCACATTTTTATGTCAGATTGTTAAGAGTGTACACTTTTATGATACTAATTATTCGAGTAATCTCACTGTCAGTTTGTTAATCAAGAAATCTCTGTAAAATGAAAGCTAGCGAATTGTGTAATTCATATGTATGTATTTTGTTCTCCACAGAGATGGCGTAACCCTGGCCCGCGGGGGAATCCCCATCCCCATCGCTCCGACCTGGGACTTTGCGTAGGCAACACTTGGCCCACAAATCCGCGGTCGGGAATATGGCAACGGATGCGTGTGCAATTACCATGCTGAATATATGGCACGCTGGTTGGGTTGGTGGCCATTCCACTGGGATGGCACATTGGACATTGGACAGTTGGACACTTGGACATTTGGCCATTTTGCGCAATTTTCCAGCTGCTGTACGATTTCCTCAGCATTTTGCCGCAGCGAATTGTCGCAATGTGGCGCCGCTTGGTGCAACGCAGCCTTGGCGCATTTGCAACGCATGCCAACAAGTTAAGTATGTTAACCTCTGGAAAATTAGACATGGGCGGATGGGGCCTGCGGGTTGTTGGGGCACGAAGTGCTAAGGGTTGGCGGCTGGTGGATGGTGGATAGGTAACGAAAACGAAAATGAAGTAACAATGCAGCAAACATCGGGCCGGGTCCGGGACCGGGTCCGGGGACAGGGCCAAAAGGGCGTTCTGTAGTTGTAGTTGCTCGTGGCTCGTTGCTCGCTGTCGTTGTCGCTTGGCGACGACAGCAATGCGCCATTTTTCGTTCGACCCGCAAGACATGAAAATTCGACTTTCCCCTGCCTTTCTCCGTGTGTGCTGGTGTGTGTGCGTGCGTTCACATTCTCTCTGCTGGATTTTCGCAATCGCAGAGGGAAGCCACTATTTCCCTTCCTCTCTGAGTGGCGAAATTTATCGCAAGTCGATAAGAAATCAAAAGAAATGGCCTTATGTGTGTTATCTTGTAAAAATAAACTTTATCTACAGGGTCTTGCTTACATTAATGTATATTTATGGCTTCTCCAAGTCACGATTTACTATTGTCCTAACATTTATTGATACTTTGAACAGATTCCAGAAGATCATTATATATGGTACTCACTTTCCAAGTCTATAAAATAGTGTTAGTTCATTTTCTTTGGCTTTTTTCTGTAATATATTTATTTATTTTAATATTATTTCTGTAATATAATATATATAACATACTTTTTCATCTAAATGTATTCTATTCTTATCTCTCCTTGGCATTAATCACCCAGCCAGGAGAAGGTTGTACTCTCTCCTGTAGTGAAAACAAATGTGAATGTGCGATAAATGCTGAATAAACATGATTTAATTGCAAGCAAACATTTGCATTTGCTCTTATGGGATTATTAATTTGCATACCTACTTAAATATGCGCAAATGTTTATATATGCTGTGACATTAAATGCCACAAAAGTATGCTACGCCAACTGGCAAACAAAGAGAACAACAAAGCAAGCTTAACTAACGCTTTTTACAAAGGAGTTGGGGATATACTTAAATAAATTACATAAAATATGCTAATAAATATAAATTATTCCTTGGGAAATCAGTAGCTAAAAGGAGTTCTTGCGAAATCGTAATCCTTTTAGCTTATATATAGATCTCAGTTTTATGTAGTCAAGTCATTAAACATCCCTTCCCTATGTAATCAAAACTTCACGCTAAGTGTGCTCCAGTAGCCTTACCAATAAATTTTCGAAATAATAGTTTAGTATATATATAGTATATTTGTTCAAGTTTATTAACATTATAACCCCTATATGAAGTGTACAATAAGCTTGTAAGATATTACTTTCCCTTTCCCTTGCCTTTCTTGGCGGCCCGCCGGCTCTTCTTGCGCTGCTCCTTCTTCCATTTGCGCCAGTACTTCTGGATCGTGGCCGCCGCCCGGTTCATCATGAACACCACTAGCTTCTGCTGCTGGACACGGTGCTCCTCCTCCTCGCGCTTTAGCACGATGTTCCTGTAGATGCGCTCCTCGTGCCGGAACTGGATCATGAAGTCGTCGAGAACCTTCTTGGCCAGAAGGTACTGATCCTGCATTACGATGTTCAAGCGCATCTTCTCTCCCAGACTGGCATCGTATTTCTTGAGAAGACTCTGCAGTTGCAACAGTTGCTTGTTTCTGGTAAGATAAAAGAAAGTTGTACTTATGGCCAAGGAGGGACTTATGGCTAGACGTACTTTTCACTCCGCAACTCTTGCTCTTCGCGCAGGTTCTTCTTGGTCATCTTGTCGTAGGCTTCTCGGGCAGCATTCAGCTCCTCCTCCAGCTCCTTCTGTCTGTCCATGCTGCCCTTGTGGTAAATGCGCATAGTGCGATTGCATTTTTCACTGGTGGGAATATGAACATTATTATTAAGGATTAAAAATAAAGCTTTAAACCCACATCTCATTTTGGATCGCCACATTGTTTTGCCACTTCTTGTTGGCCAGATCCTCCTCTACCTTCATCAGGTATATGCCCTTTGCGGCCGTCTTCCACTTGCCAATCACCTTCTGAAATGCCAGACTAGCCTTCAGATCCTTGATCTTCTTCTGAATATCCACGTTCTGGTGGTATATGGCATGCAGCTTGCGCTCCTTGGTGATCTCGCTGCGCGAGGATCGATGGAGGTGCTTGTGGGCGCTCTCGACGAGGAAGTGAAAGGCGGCCAGCAGCTGGCGATCTCGATCCTCCAAGTTTCGCATCAGGTGCGGAAAGAATCGATGGATATTATGGTTGACCAGGAAGAAGTCGACGATCCGCATTGTGGTGTGATCGTGGGGTAGCTTGGAGCGACCCGTCTGCTTTCCCAGGTGATGGATCATGCTGTCGATGGGTCCCAGCACCTCCTCGTAGCAGGTGCCCTTCAGGACGCTCTTCAGCTTATCGGGATTCTCCAGGAGCTTCGGTATGATCATTGCGATCTTAATGCGCTCCTGGGACAACTTGAGCACACGTTCCACGCCCTCCAACCGAGCCTGACGCTCGGCGGTTTTGTCTGAGGGGAAATCCAATAATATTTTATAGTAAAATTAAAAGATAATACTTACCCATTTTTGCGGTTCGATTCTTTAAAGATCAGATTTGGATATTCTGGTTTAAGCTCTTAAGTTTTAGTGGTTTTATAGCGGTTTTAGTGGTTTTAGATGTAATCTCTAAGGTATATTATTGTATTTTATACTTATTGTACTTTTATGGTTGCTGGTAGCTGATTCTTGATTATATATCTTATTAATTTTCCAGATTACTGTGGCATTTTCTAAGATGCTTAGCTTTAGTGTCTTGGCATCAAAATTGACTACTTGGCTTTATTAGTGTTGCTATTTAAATAATATTTTTCTCGATTCTTTCTAATATTTCTTGCTTTACAACATTTTGTTTGTGTGTGCTCGTGTTGAGGTCTTGTTAAGTTCTGAGCCGCATGTATTATTATTTTTGAGGGATAAACAACCGGCCTGCTGGGTTGTTGCTTTGGGTTACAAATCCTTTTTCGATCGGGAAGTGACTTAAAACAAAGGGGCGGTGTGATGACGGCCGGAATAGTAGTTTTGAATGGCGTTTTCATGGCGCTGCCTGGCTGAAAACTTTTGGCCAAGTGCCGTAATTGACAATGAAGTGGGATGGCTGTTGGGTGGGCTTGGGGGAGCGGCTATGCATGTGTGTGGCCGTGTCGCATTATGTCAACTGGCGTGGCATGAATGAAAGCTGCAGCAGCAGTGCAGAAGGGGAGAAAAAAGAAAACCATAAGAGCATGAAACGAACTTGTGAATGCAGAACAATGTTGCTCGGTGGAAGGGGAATTGCGGAAAGTTCGTCACTCAGGTGGAAAATCCGCCTAATGAAACTGCCATGGAAAGGGGGGGCCAAGAGAATGCATTACCCTTCGGTGGATCTGCCAAAAATCACGCTCATAAGTACAGGAAACGCTCGGTAAATTGAATAACATTTTCTGCAATAAATCTAATTTTAAAAGAATAAGTAAATAAGAAATCAAGCTAAGAGAAGATAAATATAGCAATGAATTATGAAAACTCACATTAAAGTTAAAAATATTTTCATGTACACTTTACTTTTAAGCTAAGCTTGACTGTCCTTTAAAGTTGTGCACCTGTACTTTCTCAGCTTAATTCCAATTCCATGCCGTTTCTACAGCTATTTCCATTTCCATTCCGTTCCCGTGCTACGCCCTCTCGCTCTTTCCACTTCCATTTGCCAGGGTGAAACGCAACAAGTAAGAAGAAGCAACTGCGACGAGGCCAAAAAGTTTCCAGGCACCAGCAGACCCAAAAACAACAACAAGGACAACAAGGACAGCGACGATGTCAAAAATGAATGGCGAACATTTGCTGAAAACGTCGCAAAGTACCCGGCCCCCCCTTTAACCCTCCAGCTCTATGGTCCGTCGCTCTCTCAAAAAACGGAAAAAATTCAAGTAGGATAGCTACAGTCGAGTGTAACCGACAGTGAGCTACCCGCTACCCAAAGCACTGCCGCTGAAACACTTTGTTCAATTATGCAAAATTTTATGAATCACTTAAATTAAGCTGTTCGGAAGTTAAAAGAAAAAAACTACAAGAAATGCTAGGAGTACACTTTATGGGGTTGAAGATGGCTCCTCTGCCTGTTACATATGTACATTCTCGGCTGGCACTAAGTTATAATACCCTTGTACCCATAGGGTGTAGCGGGTATAACAAGGGTTTGTTTGTGTGCGTAAAATGCTGCAATGCGAACAAGAGGGAGAAAAGGAAACCTAGAACAAGAAAAGAAAATAAAATTGAGCAAGAAATAATAACTGTTGTTGTTTTTCGCAGGGCTTGCAAGAAAAGCGATGAACGATAGAGATACGGAGAGAGAGCAGTTAGTTGAAAAGGCAAAAGAAATGACGCATAAGCAGAGAAAGAAGAGAGCGTGCGAGAAAAGGAGCTGCAGCAGCAAGAGAATAAAGTTCCAAGAGGGACGACGAGAGCGCCCCGTTTTATGCAGCAAAATGTATTAAGGCGAGAGACCGAAAGAGAGCGACTCTGAGCAGGCAACGGTACTAGTACTGAGCGAGAAGCACATTCGCAGAGAGCCCGAGAGAGCGCTCCGAAAAGTGTGCAGCAAAATAAGTAAAATCATCTGCTCCACATACGTAACAAATGGCCATGTAAAGCGTCAACGCAGGAAAACGCTAACGGTACTGCAAAGAACCTGCAGCCCAAAAGGCAAGGTCCAACATAGCTCTCTATCTCGCTTTCTTTTTCTCTAGCTCTCCTGTGCTCTCTCGTGGCCCACATTCGCTCAGCTGAGCGAGGCGACGGGCTGCTCGCATTTACCGTTAACCGATTACAGCCCAGGCTCATTATGTTCCGTTGCCTCAGTATTGTTGTATATTTTTATAGTCCTTCCTCGACAGTTTCTTTTTGAGTTCCCCTTTCTTTTTTCGCCTTATTTTTTTCTCGCCTTCCTGCCTCTCCCTTCCAACTACAGTTATGCTTGGCTTGGCCGCATTGCAGCTATAAATTTGTTTGTGGTTCACATTTGCCTTGGAAGATTACTTTTGGGCATAGTCGCAGCTCTAAGGGAAGAATAGCCAAAGAGAGGAGGAGAATAAGAAGAATACCGTGGAACAATGGACTCAAGGAAAGGGAAACGAGAAACGAGAAACGACAAACTAACTGTGCTCGCCGTCGCTATTAATGGCGGGGGGTTTGGGGCGCTCTAGGTTGGTTCTTTGGGGTGGAAACCCCATAAAGAACCTTTTTGAGAAAGTGTTATTATAATGCTCGGTTCGGTTTGCCAACGGGAAGGTCAGGTTGTAGGATTCCGCTCGAGGAAACTAAAGATATACCCATGGGTTTCCTTTGAGCGGAACGGGATGAGATTTCCACAATAAAATACGGATTACGGGTTTATGCAAAAGTTACCCCGTTAAGACTAGTTGCCTTTTCTTAAAGTTAAGGTTGACATTCTTTTTTGTAAAATATTATTTTCTCTTCTTACTATAATTAGTTAATTTGGGAAGTAGAGGATACGAAGAAATTAGGATAGTTATCCACTAAATCCATATGAGAGTGCTTTTCCCATGAACATGAAAAAACCAAAATTCCGGATAATTTCCGGATAATGGTTTCCTTTGCCACATTTTAGCTGTTCTCGGAAGGCCTTCAGTTGGCCGGTCAGGATCCATTTGGCCAGCACCTGCTTTTGTCACCTGAGCGAGGACCAAAGGAAGCGCTCGCATTTGGGAATCCTTGGCAAGTGGCGCCACGCCCACCGAGTCCTGCCACCCACCTGGACAAGTATCTGGTACATTTTTCATGGCTTTCTCCTCTACTTTTTTTTGCCAGGCTTTTTGTTCCTGCCTCGCTTCCGTTCGGCAGTTACACTTTGGACTTTAGTTTTGGGTCTCCCTGCTCCCTGGCAGTCTGGCCTGTATTTCGAGTTGGTAATGTGGGCACTTTTTACGGGGCGACTTGCACTCAAGTTGCCCCGAGAACGGGGAACTGAAAGCTGAAAACTGAAAACTGAAAACTTTTGGCTTGGCTTCCGTTTGGTTTGACTTGCCAACCTCCTCTGTAATTTGAATTTTCTGAACTGTGAACTGTGAGCGTCAGGACAAAATGTCGTGGAGGCCCTGCAAGGAGTTAACTTGGCTAATAAAGTGAAGCCGGCACAATTCACCCCGCCCACTCGACCTGTCTGTTTCAACATTTTTTCTCCTATCAGAAAAGTTTTAGTTCGCTTTAGCGCACATTTTACCCATTCACTTTTTTTTGTTCAGTTTTTGATAATTTAATAAACTAGCAAAAGTTGGAAGAGATTTAACTTTCGCTACGCTAGCTAAATAAATGAAATTGAAATTCACTATGCAATGCCAGATCAAGGATTGCACGTCCTTGGTTACTTTGGCAAAGAACTTGGCTAAAGTGTTTCATAAAACTTTGATTGAATTAGTTGCAGTTATTGGTTGGATAGGTACAAAGTCTGCCAAGAGGTTGTTAGATCAAAAGAATTGAAGTCGGATATATATATTCATAAGTATTTGTGAATTTTAACATATAAAATACCTGGACACTGCCTTTAATTGTGTCAAAAATGCATGTACGTGTGACGTTGTGCTTCTTCATTTTTATACCTAAAGCAGATTCTACAAAGCTTTTCCCATTTCTATGTCTGAATTATAATACCCAGATATAACATTCAATTAGAGTCCTCTTTGCATTACCTACTTGAATTACTTTTCTCCAATGGTTGGCATATTTTTGCCACGCACTGTTCGTTTATCCTCCGTTTGTGGCCACTTAATAGCGATATAGCACGTGCTGACCATAGCTGGACTCGGATCAACTCCAAATATTATATTACTTACATATTTTCTGTTTGACCAAAGTCAACAATAGATGACAAAATGGCCGCACGTGCCCGGTGTCCTGCTTCCTACTCCGGCATCCGGTTTAATTTGGGCCAAACATCAAATGTCCCGGCCGAATGATTGATGACACTG
Source organism: Drosophila pectinifera (assembly GCA_008042775.1). NCBI lineage: Eukaryota > Metazoa > Arthropoda > Insecta > Diptera > Drosophilidae > Drosophila > Drosophila pectinifera. The sequence continues at coordinate 63,268 of VNKC01004294.1, read as the reverse complement.
CGTATTTGCAAAGAAGGCAAATTCACTTGTTAGCGGTAAACCAAACCGTTTACTTCCCGTTCTCCGGGATTCTTCGCGAAGCCTGCGAAAATCTCTCTGGCGCAAGTTAATAAATTGTTTGCTGTATTTGTTGCATTTAACGCCTACGCAATTTTGCCTCGGCAAACTTTGTAATGAAGTCGCTGTGGGGGAAACCTTTATCAGGTTTCCCAACTGGTCTTAGGAACAGTAAAGCCTCTTGTTGGCAGCTAATGAAGCTTACTAAAACTTTACTTATTAATTTAGAGACTTAAATCAGATTAACTATCACGCAATTGATATTAGGTACGTGTAACGTTGTTCTAGCTGCTAAGAAAGCTTGAGCTCTTTGGTATGAAAAACCTAGGTAAGAGACAGTTCTATAAAATTCCTGTAAAAATCCTTGAGAAGTTCCGTTTAAGGAGCTTTCACTGTGTATTAGACCCCGCGTTTTTTGTCTTCTGTCTGTTCCTACTTTATTCCCGTCTTCTCTCCCCTGTTTCGTATGCAAGGCACGCAAATTTGTAGCCAATAAGCGACCGAAAACAATTTTTATAAGGCTTGACTGGGAAGATGACTGGGCAACGGGGATGCAAGGAAGTGTCTGCCGCGCGCCGCGAGGGGTGTCCTTTAGCCTATGCGTGCGGCTCTTGCTTTCTCCTCTCGCTCCTTGGTCCTTGGCCCTGCTTGGCCCCCGAACTTGCTGCTTTTCGGCTGAGCTCAGGGTGAGATGGTGGCTCTGGAGGCCCTGGAGTTGCTTAGCTACAACGGCCCCGGATCCAGAATGTAGGTCATGTTGGACTCAACTCGGTAGCAAGAGAGAGGAACTCTCGCAGGCGGGCAGGGCACACTCCCAGCTCCCATATACACTGCCAGAATTCATTATACATACACAGAATATTCGGCAGCGGCAGTCGGAAAAGCCGGAAAAGCTGGGAGAGAGGGGCAGAACGTACCGAAAGCAACACTGTTTCCCATGAATACTTGAGCAGGGCCTGTAAGTGGGCGTGGCACCCTCCCATTCTCACGACTCGGATATGTGCTTTATTATAATAAAAATTTCATTAGAAAATTGAATGTTGACGTGTCGCATGTGCCACACTTCCGGCTTCCCATTCCCCCTTATCTACACATCACACACATCACTCCATAAATTTTCTGCCGTAATGTATCCTTCATAACGCTTAAGTCCTTTCAGGCAGACATCCCCGTACATGGTTAACAAATTACTGAAATTACTGAAATTAATTTTTGAACAAGGAAAATGGGGAAATAAGGAAATAAGAATACCGAAAGCTGTTAAATACTTAAATATATATATTGTTCAAAGCTAAGATATGTCCTTTTCTTTAGTTTTGTAGAGTAAAAACGTGCTTTAATTTTCTAATATTATTATCAACTCTTTGCCTTGCCAATGAGGTGGAAAAGTAACCCTTTTCGAAAGGCAAAGCCAATCATCTTAGGCCGCAAACTTTGCCACTCAACTGACTGGCAGTGCCACATTGCGTATACGCAGTGGGGGCCACAAACCCTGCCCCAATCAGCCTAGACAAATGAGGGTCCTTGTCAATATGAGTAATAGCTCATCAAAGTTTCATTTCCAACCTTTTTTCCTCGTTTTTTTCGATGGTTACTGTGCAGGTCCTTTGTAGTTTTTTCCCAACACTTGCCGTGCATGCAAATCAGTGTGGAGCGGTAACGAAATAAAATGAAATTGGGAACTTTCGACAAACCATTTAACCCGAAACTGAAAGTATGACAAGACAAAGTTTTATTTATGGCCAGGACGGGGTTGGCGGGGCCCAAAGGCAAATGGTCTTGTAATACATTTAGTTATAGACGACTAGATCGAGAACCGGGTATATATTTATGGTTGTTGTTTCGGCTTTTTGTCACCCGCAGAGCCAAATGTTAGTTGTGACACATGCAATAATTTGATTTTGCTCGCAAATAAATCGTAAGGATTGGCGCAAAGTTTTGGCTTTGCTTTCGTTTTCGATTTCGTTTTCGTTTTCAATTTTCAAAGTTGCCCCCCGCCCAAGGAGAGCCGAAGGAGCCAAGCAGGTCCTGCCTTCCCCTACATGTTTGCCTGTGCTGTGGGCGTAATGAGACAAAAGGCAGCCGCCCCCGTCAAGGAGCATGTTTTATCGATAATTCGTGAGTGCGACGCAGAAAAATCACCCAACACCCGCCGCCGGATCCACTCCACTCCATTACAGCCCAATATACAACCACCACGCACTCCCATCCACTTAGTCTGTATAACAAACAAATGTTCTTTGTATGTGTCAGGCGCCGGTTTCCCTTATTTTCCTTTTACCTTTTCCCTTTTCCCTCTTCCCTTTTCCCTGCTCTCCATTTTATTATTATTATTATATCCCCTTGCTTTTTGTTTTTGTTATCCGAAAATCGGTTTTTGCGGACGCGCAACTGACACGAAACTTCACGTATATATATATGGTATATAGGATCCTAGATGGGTTCCGTTCGGAAGGTATTGACAGGAAATTGGAACCGGGGCTGGGTTCCTGAGCCGGGTGTCATGTTCGTGCCGAATATGGAGACATGTGCCCAATAATCGTCCCATAAAGCTAAAAATAATATGAAATTTATTGCTGTAAATGACAAAACTAAATTTACATACCATATATGTCTCACATTTGATTTATTTGTTTACCTAAGACGGGATTCTTCCAATCGATTGATTGACATTAAGTGTCTTAGTGTCTTTCCAGGCTGACTCAGCCTCTAACCAGGACTTGTCCTCGGATGTAGGCTATGAAAAATTAATTTTCCCGCGCTAACAATTAAAATTCCCTGGTACGGCTGGTGCCGTAATCCATAAATTATAGAAATATTATTCAATTAGCGTGACAAATACGCCTCATACATAATGCAATGCGGTAATAAGTGTGGGCCCAGAAATGAGAAGTGCAGCCCAAGACATGCAAGCCGTAAGCTTATTAATAGCGAATAAAGAAGGCCTGGACAGTAAGAAAATGTCAGGAAAAACTGTGGAAAATGTCAGCGCCATGTCAGAAGCGCATTAAACAAGGCTGGGGAACAGGGCGCACAAAACTTAAATGAAAATGGAAAATAATTAGCAAACAACTGCAGTGCAAAGAATACAAAACCCAAGCAAAAGCCATCTGGCTACGACCAGGAAATACCCGGCTTGCAGTTTCTACAAGTTGTGGCATACTTGTGGGGTAAAATTGTTATTGAAACAGAATGATTTTCTTTAGGAAAATGTATTATTTATTAGTAATAAGGTAGTAAACTAGTAAATTCAAAAATAGTAATGATTACTGAATGAGAGATTCCAAGAAATATTATATAAATTGGATGAATGAATGAATGATTTTCTTTAGGATAATTTATTATTTATAAGTAACAAGGTAGTATATTAATAAAATCATAAAGAGTAATGATTACTGAATGAGAGATTCCAAGAAATATTATATAAATTAAAATAGGAATAAAATATTTTGTGAGAAATGTAATTTAAGTTTAAGGAATCGAATACTGATAGTTAGTATTTGTGCTATTATAGTAATACTTAACCCTCTAGTTAACCCTCAAAGTACATCTAGTTAACCCTCAAAGTACATCTAGTTAACCCTCAAAGTACATCTAGTTAACCCTGGTAACCTCCAAATTACAGGGTACCACCCAGAGAGAGGGGACTAGCAAAATAAAGAATGAGAGGCATAGCCTTGTCTTGGCTCGCCTTGCTGCCCAGACTACGATAATTATATTAAAAATAAACTTTTTATGGTATTCCATTTAGTTTTATTATTATTGCCGCCGAGAAGGTGACCTTGCTGAATTATAAAATGCAAAAAAACTGAAAACTGCATCTGCAGCTACTGGAAAACAACGGCAAGAGCAACAAATAGCGATAAGCATGCAATTCCTACGACATGCAATCCATTCGAAATGTCCCAACTAATTAAAGTGCGCTGGGCGCGAGTGCTTCGGTTCCTACCTTGGATTAATCACTTCTTAGTGCATTGCATACCTTGGGGCGGGCAGGTTAAACGACAAGGCTGTGTGGCATGCAAAACTTAATTTATAGGGAAAATACCCTTAAATAGTAAGCAGAGCCTAAGTTGCACTTTATCGCTGGAGAAATATACAGAGAAGACGGGAGAGTGAGAGTGAGACTGAGAGAAAGAGGTCAGAGGGCGGGCTCGACCTGAGGTTGCAAAGGTGCGATAAAAAACTGAAAAAATACAGAAAATAAAACACACGCATGCAACGTACCAAAAACAACGAAGAATAAAAGTATGAAATATATAGGGCCAAGTATTTATATTAATCGCGAATGCCGAATACTCTTCTCGAATAAATCATGAAGAAGCTTTACCCAAAACAAACAAATGCTATTAAGCAGCAAATGTACTTTAATTTCTTCTTTTCGGAGGCGGAACATTTACACTTTTACATGGAAATGCACCGAAATGAGCCCGTGACATGACATGCCAACGCAAGTCTGACATGGAAATGCGAGGGCCCCAAGTGAAAATGCGGAAAAGTGGGGTCTGCTAACAGACAGAGAGAGAAAGGGAAAAATATACTGGAAATTATGTACGATTAACGTATGTCTAGCAATATTAATTTCCTTGAAAAAAATATAAATAATAAGCTCATTTCTATACCTTTCATTAAATTTTAAAATTTTTTAAAGCTATAAATAAATGTACATTTTAAATATAGCTAAAATAATTAATTTCTTTGTAAAAATGAAACTAATAAGCTTTTTTCTATACCTCTCAATACATTTTTTAGCAATATTAAATATGTTTCGGAATTTTTTAAAACCATAAATACATTTATATTTAAAGTATAGATAACATAATTAATTTCTTTGTGTAAAATAAACTAATAAGCTCATTTCTATACCTCTTAATGCATTTATTAGCATTATAAAATGGGTTTCAGAAATTTTTAATACTAGAAACATATTTATATTCAATAACTGAATATTATGCATGATATATAGCCAACAAAATGTTGTAAAAAATAAATGAATACGTTATATTCTATACCTCCAAATTTTTATAAATATAAGAAGGGTTTCACAATTTTTTAAGCTAAATATAAATTATTTTCTTTAGCAAGAATGCCTGCAGGAAAACTTATAATATAGAAATCATTGAAAATTAAAACATTCATGGCTTTGAATTATATATACAGGTTTTTAGTTCTTAAAATATTTCAAAATTTGTGTTTTCCAAATATTTTTCTCAGTGAAGTCATCTGGGGACTGAAAACTCGCATGATGGACGGACAGGCGGAAGACTGATGGCTCTGACGCAGGGGGAGTGGGCCAGGAGAGTGGAAGGCCCAAAGAGTGGCAGGCAGAGCGATAACTTTTCTACTTACGAATACTAACAATTGTTCTTTGGCCTCCCCGCCCCCCTGTGCAGCGCCACACTTGCGTAATTGTATTTCCCTTATTATCCTGGCTTATTTCGGGGTCGGGGTAATTATACAAGGTGTTTTCGGCAAGTTCGTGAAATTCGTACGCCAAGGACATGTTAATTAAAAAATGTTCGTCAAATAATACTAATGGAAGCGAGAAAAGTTTTGACTCTGAAGTCAGGCAAGGGGTGAGTGAGTGATATCATCGGGGTTGGGTTTAATATGTAAAAAGTGTAAAATAATGCTGTATCTTTGGATATATAAAGCTAAAATATGATCAAGGGTAAGCTATAAGTTCTAACTAAATTTTTTTAAGACTTATCAAGCTTATATTATTCCAAAGGTAATTAAACTATTTCCAATAAATGTACCCTAAACCTAAAAACTTAAATATGTAAAATACTTATAGCCACCGAAGGTAAAACACAGTAGACGGAAATATACTTTCTAAAACCTTAAAACAAAACAATTTCACGATAATCAATAAGCTCTAATTTATTCACCAGCTTTTTAACTAAACTCTGTCACCTTCTATTTGAGGAAGCAAACATTTGTTTTGACTTTCCCAAAGCCAGATTTTGGCAAACACTAAGCTATAAGCCAAAGTAAAGCTCAAATCGATTTTGGCCGCCTTTATCGTTCTCGAAATTCACTTTCATTGGGTTCAAATATTTGCCGCTGACAAAGAGCCGGTCCAAAAGGTAATTACTATAAAGTCGAGTGCTCCAATTGCACCGAGGGCAGTATCTACTGAGACCATCAATAGGAAAGTATCTAATCAACTGACGCTATGAAGGTCTTGGCCATGATTGTATCCATCCTGGTGATTGCGGCTCTGGCCGCCCAACTGGAGGCGCGGTTACTCCTGAGCAATGGCAATGGCTTCTTCTGTCTGTGGAGCTCAAAGAAATCCTGCTCGAAGAGCAGTCCGAGGTGCATCCGGGTGCAGACAGATGCTACACCCACTTACAGCTGCAAATACTATCGGAATGAGTGCCAATATCTCCTCGATAACTGCAAGGGATCGACAAGTAAATATTTTCACTTTGTTTAAATAAAAATAATTTTTGTTAGTAAATAATATAAGATATATAATATAATATATATTTTATATATTATATAATATAATAATATAATATCGCTAGTGATTTCAACATAGATACTTAAAAAAAATTACTTCAGAAGAGCTATACATTGTATATAGAACTTATTTGACATCTTACACATTTTGATTAGGTTTTTAGTATTAAAAATATCAAAATTTTCGATAGACAATTCATATTTCATTATCCCCGATACATCTTAAAGATCGATACATTATTTGCTGAGTTTTGTGGTATTTATAAAGAAAAATATACAAGTAAATATATCCATAGACCTATATAAATTATCACAATTATATTTATAATACAAATTTCTATTTAAGTTCTGGCAATACTTAAAATACCGACATTTAATGCGATATTATATTAATTTTGAGTAATTTTAGTTATCGATTTACATTTTCTTACATTTACATGACATTTTCTTTCTTGCGATATGATATTAATTTTGATTAATTTTAGTTATCGATTTACATTTTCTTACATTTACATTAAATTTTCTTTCTTGCGATATGATATTAATTTTGATAAATTTTAGTTATCGATTTACATTTTCTTAGCTTAAATATTATAAAAGAAAGGGTGTTCTTAAGCATTAATTATTTCTTTTAAAACCATTGCTTTATTTACAGTTTATGGCCAACTAGGGACCTCTGTGGAAGTGACTACAAATTGCATTTATAATAATATTGGCATAGGTGGAACCGGAATATGCCCTTAGGCAATCTCAAACATACATATTCGTAGCAGCTCTATATCTAATGATTATTTATGCATTTATTTATTAAACGGCCATCATTTAAAATAAATCAATAATCCGAAGCAATTCCAATCACTATTCCTCATCCTATCTATATTTATGCATTTAAAAATGTACAATAAAATCGCTCATCTAACAAATACTTTTGCCAAGTTGACAGGAAGCGGATGTGAGTTTTATCCGCTGAATCTGTCCCCAATCGGACGGGGAAATGATTCATTTAAGCGCGGTTTTAGCCGCCATCTCAACTCGATTAGTGTTTTATGGTCTTCTCGCACATACTCGCTCCATATCGCCATGATGTATGCTTTAACATTTTCCCTCTCCAATTTTTCTCTTTTTAATTGCATTCGCATAAATCGCACTACTTGGCGAGGGAGGAACACGAGGGGGAATTATGGTTATGGCCACACACACACACAGAGACACGGACAATGTAAATTTATGGAGCTTCGCTTTTTAGTTTGCAATTTTTCGCCATTTCTGCTACTTTCTCTCCCCGCCTTTATTTGCCTTTGTGTGCGGCGGATGTGAACGGCGAGTGCCTGCGGATGCAATTAGAATGGCACAGCGAATGCACACACATAAATAATTGTTTGCATAGCTGAAATATGGGTCATTACGAAACATTCGGGTAGTGAAAGTTCAACATATTTGCATAATTTAAGCATAAATCTCTCCAGTCTCTTCTGTGCTACAAATGTAAGTCATTTATTCTTGTTACAGTGAACTTAAAGTGGTGGCTACAATTATAAGATAAATAAATATATATAAAGAATGTGAAGCCAGTTCTTATATATATTTATTTTAGAATTTATTAAGAATATGAAGCCAGTTTTTATATTCATTTATTCGCATTATACTTTTGCATAAACATTTTACAAAAACTTCTCTTATAAGACAGCTTCAAGACATGTTTAATTAAATTATTAATAATAAGAAAACATGTCACACTTTTAGTCTCAATATTTGAATTATTTATTTAGCAAAACAAATATTGAATATCTGCTTACAAAATTAATGTACATAATGTATAGTTCAATAAACCCGCCACTTTATTAGCATTTTTATTTTTGTTTTCTATATTTTTCTAGAACTTTTAATGTTTGTCAGATTATTATTAAAGATCCCTTCGGAGTCCACTGCCTAATTAAATATATAGAATGAAGATATAAGAATATAGAGCCAGTTCTTATATATATTTATTTGCATTACACTTTTGTATAAAGATTTTACTAAATCTTTCTCTTATAAGACAGCTTTAAGATTTAATAAATCATCAATAATAATAAATGTCACACTTTTAGTCTCAATATTTGGCAAAGACTAATATTGAATATCTGCTTACAATAGATTGTTTAATGTACATAATGTTCAGTTCAGTAAACCCCCTACTTTATTAGCATTTTTATTTTAGTTTTGTATGTTTTTCTAGAACTTTTACTGGTATGTCAGGTAATTATTATAGATCAGGTTAATGGCTAATTTAACCTGGCTAATTTAACCTAGAATGTAAACAACTTTCTGTTATTTTTTTTGTAATTTATATTTGACTTTTGTATTTGGTTCTGACAGACCTCATCCCCTGCGTATAATTATGGGCGTAATATTCGAAGAAGACGATGAACCCAATATGCTGGAGAGTATGTTGGACAACCTGGTATTGGAAGTAGAACTCGACGACGAGGACGAGGAGAAGGTGCTGGTACAGGTGCCAGTGGTGTTGACCGCGATGCTCGAGCAGTTGCCAATGTTCACCACATTCCAACCTAAAAGAATTTAAATATATTTTAATATTAAGTCAAAACCCTAGACTTATTTAAGAACTGGGAACTCACTTGACCCTGTCGCGCGGCAGTTGGTCCGCTCCAGCCGGCAGTTGTTCTGGAAGCGGCGACACCTGCGGGTGGATGCCCACCGGCCGCAGACATTCCGGGAGACAGTGCAGCTCGAGGTGGTGGTCCTGCAGCGGGCGGCGGGCCTGGAGGAGCTGCTGGTGGTGCTGCTGCCTCCGGTGTTGATAATAATCGCTTGGCGGGAGCTGACCCCGTTCAACGATCGCCTCCCTACGGTTCCCGCTCGGCTGCTTACCCGATTCGTCCTCGCCCGCGATCGACGGGATGTCACGGTCCCCAAGGTCCTGGCATTGGTCCGCCCCGGACTCCTTTGGGCATCGGTAGCCACCGCGATCAGAACGACCAGCACCAGAAAAGCCAATGTCAAGCGCATTTCGACGTCTAACTCTTTGGCCAATTGCGTTCTGCCGGTTTTATAGCTCCGCGAAAAATGTGGTATCTATGGGCGGCCTTGAAAGATGTTTACCATTGGATTCCTTCCTTCTTTCTTGAGTACAAATAACGTATTTTTTATTATACATTTCGCCGCCGAGTCTCTGTTGGTTTTGGGCTCTCCCCATTTGTGTAAATAGTTCATATATTGATCTAATAGAGCAGTGAAAAGATGTTTAGTTCTACGTCACGTGTGCGGATCAGGAATATTAATAAATTCGCTATTTATATAAGAACTTGGGCGGGTTTCTAAATTATTTTTCCATTTTTAGCATATACTTTTAGGCTTGCTCTGAAATCACGTCTATTTGGAAAATACTGAAGATTTTATTTAAAGAATACTCTTCTAACTATCTGTTCTATTTTGTTCAAGAGATAAAAGTCAAGGCATCAACTGGATTTCTAAGATATCTTATAAATTTCCTTATATTTAAAGATTCTAGATGGCTCACAGTTTTGTTTTTATTTAAACTCGTATTTAATTAAACTAAAACATGAAAAAGAGTGTCCACATCTTAGATCAAAAACAAATAACACATACATTTAATCCCAACTCAAATTGCCATTTATTTAATTTGTTTCTGTTAGCAGCTGTTTTTTGGCCAGTAAATTGTTTGTTTGTTTTTGGCTTTGAAATATAATATTTTATTATTTTAAAGAAAATTTTAAAGTGGTTTTCTTTCTATACATTTGTCAGCATCTTTTTAACTGAGCCTTTGTAAATAAATGATATTCATCCCACTATAAGGCTTTCCAAGTATGAAGCCTTTTACCTTTTTAGCTTTCATACCATATTAAACATTAAAAACAGTTTAATATAGTTTAAATATAATTTTTTAATAAGCTTGAAGTTTAATGTAAAATTATTCTTAAAGAATTAATAACATATATATATAAGTTCTGTGACTAATTTTCCTTTATAGCTTAAGCTTCTCGTGTTTACTCAGAGTGATTTGGGGAATAGATGCTTCCCAACCAAATTTGGTATTTAATTATTTAATTAAAACTTAATTATATTTGTAGTATCATTGCGTCGGGTCCTGCCACCACTGCCGCAGGGAAGAGCCTGATCGAGTTCCATGCCCCTGCAGAGGTTCCTGTTCACCCTGCGATAGACTGCAATGGAAATGGAAATAAGTAGAGCCGACTTAAATTATAGACGATTATACCATGTTAAAGTGAATGAATATGATAAATAAATTATAAATATTTCTTAAATTTAATTTTTATATGGTGGTTGATGGTCTATTCCAAGATCACACTTACATTTTGTGGCTTTATTGCCGCCGCAATTGTTCAGCTGGCGCTGGCAGTCGTTCTGGAAGGCCTGGCAGATGTTGGCCCTTCCTAGCCGGCCGCAGGACCTCGAGGAGGATGTGCAGCTCCTCTGGACATTCCGGCGGCACTGGGGACTGCGTTTAGAATTTTTTTTAGAGCGAATCATTGAGCGAGTATCTGGAATGCCGAACCCATCGTCATCCATGCTGTGGTTGCCACCTTGGGCGATGGCCAGGGCGAAGATAGCCATCAGGAGGACACCGGCGAACAATTGGGCTTTCATCGTTAACTTAACTTTGGTGTTAAAAGTTTATGATGTACGCTCTATGCCTCTTATGGCTTTTATACCGCACCATTGCTATTTGCTTTGCAAAAACGGAAAACAATTTGCTCCACTTTGACACTGTATTGTGTGGGGCCTCAGCTGTGCCAACAAAGATTTATAATTTCTATTAGATCTCAGGTGCTTAGCCTTGACAAGAGTGTATCTTTAGTTTGTTGTCTTTTATATAATATCAATAGATGCAGTGTTTGAACTTGCGAGACACTTGTCGGATTGAATCTGTTATATAAAGCCTACAATAAAGATATTTGCTCTTAAAAAACAAAGATGAAACTGATCATTAAAATGAGCTGATAGTGTGAATCTCCACCTTTAATTAGGTGGCCCTCAAAAATAGTTTAGACATTTCTATAAATATTTAATGGTATTATATAATTTTATCATAAAGGAACATCATTTATTCTTAAGTTATTAAATAAGGAAATTAACGTATAAAGAGTTTCAGAGTTCAGTTAAGATTTCAACAATTTTTATTTACAAAAAGAACAATTAACCGCGGCGAATGATGATGGGTATGACGTTGGAGCTGGAGCTGGAGCTCAAGGATGAGCTGGAGGATCCGCAGATTCCGCGACTTCCCACTGCAATACCCGAGCACTGGGAGAGGTTGACCGAGGTGTAGGTGGTGGAGCTGACGCAGCTCTCGTAGCGCAGGGCGCAGCTGTTCCTGAAGCGGTTGCAGAGACCGGAGCGGCCGAAGCGGGCACAGGCATTGGTGGTGGAGTTCCAGGCGCAGTTCCGGATGACGCAGACCCTGGGCGAGGAGCTGCTGCTGCTGGAACTGCTAAGGCCAGAGAGGAAGGCACAGGCCATGGACACGAGGACCAGGAGTGCGGACAGACGGAGAGCGTTCTTCATTGTGCTTTGGGGTTTGAAAGGTTTTCTGATATCTCACTCCGCCTACCCGGACTATTTATAGCGTCTCGACTTTCCGGTTGCGACCTTAGAGAACATGGCCAAAAAAGTTCAAAAGGCTCCAGCACCTGTGCAAATTCGATAAGAAAAAGAGAGTTTATTAATTTGGCATTGCCGCTGGGCTGCGCAATTTCTTTGCTTAATAGACAGTGGATTATGGGCCTGTTTAGGTTCTCATAAAATAATTAATTACTTAGCCAAATAGGAGGTGATTACCGTTTAGGTTTTCATAAAATAATTCATTACTTAGCCAAATAAGAGGTGGTTACCGTAAATTATTACCGTGTTATTATTATATTACTTTTGATTACCTTTACAATGAGGTTAAGTAGATAGATTCGTCACAGTAACCATAGGAAATATATGTATATGTCTAGTATATAATATATATATTCTTATTATTCCAAAGATAATTTGTATCTTAAAAACTTATAAATTTTCTAGAGTGTTTTTTATTTATATGATTCACCTTTATTTATACTGTAAAAGTCACGTCGTGTGCGTATATAAAGTTGAAGTTATAAAGTTATTGGGAATAAGGAAATATAAATTTAAAGTAAATATTATTCCAGTATTAAAAGTTTTCTAACTTTATGCTGTATGTATGTATAATCTTATTTCCATGTCGTCTACATAAAATGTACTTGAAAATAACATTAAAAAATAGTCCAAAAGTATGCAGTAAGAGCTTGACAAAAAAGTCTCTTAAATTTTTAAAACGGCTAAGATAATGGTCATCTTTAATAATTTATTTTTAATTGAAAACATTTTCTTAACAGCCTGTAAATATATTTTGAACTTAATTAAATATTCAAAAAAAGCCTCTGGTTTACTTTGAGTTATCTACAAATTAGTTATCACAAACACTCTAGACTAATTTAGTTCCCATTTAATTTCCAGCCACTTTAGAACATGATCTGGCTCAGTCAACCTGTCAATTACCTGCAATAACTCTTCTTGCTTATAAAAGCAAAGCCCTGGCAAGTGTGTAATTCCATCTCATTTTTTTCCCAGCTTCTAGAAAAACAAAAGCCAATTGAAAGTCAAACAGAAAAAATAAAGCAAAGCAATCAGCTCATGTGCACTTGGAATTTTTTCTACTCTTTTTGTTGTTTCTCTGATGTTTGCAGTGGAGTGTTTTGCTTTTTGTTTGCTTAAATATTCCACAAACGCACTTTTATTAAATGCCGTCGACGGCATTGTTAAGTGATTTGTGGTCAAGGCTGGAAATCAGCTTGGTTAATTGGCTTTGGATTGGTTTTGTAGAAGAGCACTTGCCGCAGGTAACTTCTGTGCTTATTTCTTGGAGTTGTTTGGAGTTTTCAGTGGAGTATTTATGCAAAGAAAATTGTTTAAACCATGGCAATTTACCAGCCACAGTAATAATGCAAATTTATGCATTATTTTTTGAACAATTTGGAGTGTGCGTGTCGCGCGGTGTTTTCAATCCGGCCCCTGGCTGTGGCCCAGTCAAGCATCGATTTAGGCCAGCAATTAGCTGCCCATTGAGTCGATAACCTGTCTAAGTCATCATATCGCACAGTTCTGCCTGCCTGCCCAACTATGTCACCTGGACATAATGTGCGCGGGGTGGTGACTAGTTTGCAACACTTTCTACTGACTGGATGTGACTTCACCGCCTGAATGGTGCCTCAAATGGACCGTAATTGAATGATCTCTCCATCGAGTAAAAGTGACTGAATCAATATGTATAATTGGCATCTTAAGCATTCTGATTGCCTCTTGATTTCACTCTGGTTTAATTCCCATATCTTGAATTATCTCAAACATAATTATGATCACATCATAAAGTGATCAGTGGAACCCATATATACATCTTGATATATCCCCCTTTTAAAGGGCATGAGCTTCACTCACTGAACTTGCTGGCTGCACATTAATCAATTTGTCAGACTCAATTAAGCCATAGACTCTAAACAAAAGTTCAATTATGTAACTCGAACCAGTGGCATCTCGAATCGGATCATATTAATCAGCCGTTCATTCAGCCATTGGCAGTGAAAATTGATGAGCCAAAAGCTTGATAAATGTAAAAAAAGAAACAAAACAGAAAACTCATATCTGAGAGACTGCAGAGTTGAAACTGAGTGAGTCTGGGGAAGAGAGCGGAGTTGCGGCCTGAAGATGATGCCCCTTGAAGTTGCACCAACGGGTTCGGTTTCTGCCTTTTGTCGCATTGCAGGAAGTGGCAAGTTGTCAGCGGGTTGGCCGCATTTGGCATTGGCCATTACCAGGGGATTGATGACGGAATTTTGAAGGGGTATGCGGGGTATATGGACTATACGATAAGTTAAAGTAACCTTCAAGTTTAGTATTAAAAATGTTGTGATAATTTATTTGTAAATTTTTAACATTTAATTGAATCTATAAAAAAAAAAGAACTTAAATCTAGCACGGCGGAATGTACAAGAATAAGTTGCTAGGCAAGGGTTTCTAAGCAAATGTAGCTAGGTAAATGTTGCTTAGGAAATATTACTATTTAAATGGGACTAGGAAAATATGAATTGCTGGCTTTAATACTTATTTTATTTGTATATTTTCTACATTACTAGGATCTAAAAAGAAGTTATTTAATATAGCATGGCGGAGTGCACAAGTATAAGTTGCTATTCAAGGGTTTCTAGGCAAATGTAGCTAGGTAAATGTTGCTAAGCAAATATTTCCATATATATTTGGCTAGGAACATATGAGTAACTGGTTTTAATTCCTACTTTATATGTAAATTTAAAAAAAAATATTTTAAATATATCATAGCGGAGTGCACAAGTATATGTTTCTATTCAAGGGTTTCTATGTTGCTAGGCAAATGTTTCTAGGGAAATGTAGCTAAACAAATATTGCTATAAAATGCGGCTAGGAACTCCAGAATTTCTAACTTAAATAGCTAAATATCTATACTAACAAACCTTTAATGGGTATCCAGAAAGCCGCATTCAAATATACATCGTCTGCCTTATACAGATCATTATTTGATTGCCGACGCTGCAATCAAAATTATTTAATTTAGATGCGGCAAATGCATTTGCTGGCTGCGATGCGATTCGCGTGATGCTGGCAATGCGGCAATCCGGCGATCCGGCAATCCGAGTGGACTGCGCCCCCGTTTAACAGTGAAAACGGTAGAAATAACAACAATAACAACAAACTTTCACTTTTGGCTATTCGCTCGATTTTTGCCGTTTTGGGCAGGTCAGTTTTGGCCGCTTTAGACCCGGTTAGCTGCAGACTGCAGTCCGGAGTCCGCAGTCTCGGAGCTGCGATGGTTGAGTGCATTTTCGATTTGGTCGCTCCTGTAATCAGTGTGGGCCTCTGTTTTGTTGTCTAAGAAAATGTTGTAATATAATTTTAATTTGTACCCAGAAATGATTGCCAATTGCCGGCTGCCTAATGTTGATTATACAATTTTCATTTCATTTTCCTCGAAACGAAAGTGTGGCGAGCGCTTAAAGCGCGCCTTACACTTGGCTCACTCAGATTTGAAACACAAAATTTGTGTAATTATTTCTCGTGTCTTAACCTGGCTGGCGGGGCTGCAGATTTGGGCATCCGATTGACCCGGGGCGGATCAATGCTGAGCTTGGCCATTTAGCGTGGCCAAAAGCGATGGGTAGGCCCCCTCAAATTGAAGGTCTGAGCGATGAGCTCTGAGGTCTTCGGGGCAGTCCGAATCGGAAAATAAACAATGGCCCGTTGATAGCCGAGGGCCAAGTGTGTGGTGGCACTAAGAAAAATAATTGGCCAGGAGATTTATTTATATTTAAAATATTAAGCGTATTAGAAAGCTAATATTTGATTAAAACTAATATTTTGTATGCAATTTATGCTCAGTAAATGATTCTGAGATAGAAGTTCGAAGACAGCTGTTTTTGGTGTTGAATCAGAAAAGTTTTATAAATATAAGATACATTGTTCTATTGATCGTTGACTATAGGTCCCAGAAGTTCGAAAACTATTACTGATTTATATATATTTTGAAAGCAAAACCTTTATTTATTTTTCTTGATATATATTTACTGTGTACTTATAGGGCCAAGACATCAAAAGCAAAGCGCGCATGCGTGAGGTCGTCGCACTTAAATGTCATCGGTTCAGTGCTCTAATGAGATCCCCCGAGCAAGTCCCCCTCCCGACAGCCGAAATCCCAAAGCCGATGCCTGACAGACCCCTGCCAAAGATTGGTCAATTCGATCTGGCCAGGTGAACGGCTGGCCGGGCCAAGTCCGCTCGCCTATTGCCACCGCTTGTCGCAATCGTGTGGCAAGAAGAATGACCAAAACAAGACGGATTTTCGGGCTGTCCAATTTACAAAACTCATTGCGAGACCGGCGACGACGCAGAATCGCGGTAATTAATGCGATTTCTGCTTCGGAGCTAATTAAACTGATGGCTCTGTCGCCTCTCTGTGCACAGGTGTAACATATACCATGTATATTTATGCGCAGGCGTGGTCTGATTGAACACTCGCAAAAAAAACAGACCCTCTCTCATGCAATAATTAAACAAAATTATGTAAGAAAGGTATCTTGTTTGTATGAAATATAATTAATATCATAAAGTATATTTAAAGCATATGTGCCTTTTTTAAGAAAAAAAAACTGTCAGAAATAACCTTATAATGTTACCTATATTCCTGAAATTAACTCTTAGCATTTAGTAACTATAAAATGTTCAGCAATAATAAAGCAAAATTATTTAAGACAATAAAATGTTCAACAATAATAAAGCTATATTATTTAAGAAACGTTTCTTGTGTGTATGCAAAATAGGTAATATAATAAAGTTTATTAAGAGGTTTTGTGACTTTTTTAAGAAGATAAAACTTTTAGAAAAATCATGTTAATGTCTCCTGGTTTCCTGAAATTAACCCTTAATAATTACTAACAATAAAATATTCAACAAAAATAAAACAAATATATTTCAGAAACGTTTCTTTGTTTCTTTAATAAATAAGTCATAAATTAAAGTTTATTAAGAGGATATGTAACTTTACTAAGAAGATAAAACCTTTAGAAAAATCCTGATAATTTTTCCCATTTTCCTGCAATGTACTCTTATGAATTACTAACAAGTAGGTAGATTTTGCATATCTTTAAGCCATTTTTCCGAGTGCTTATAGGCTTCAGGCTAACAACACCTGCTCTTGGCAACATGTTCGATACCAGACATAATCGAACAAGCTCTGCGATTCGACCTTTCTGATCGTTTTTCCCCTCTCTTGATTTTTGACGGCTTGCATGCAAATGAAGCGATTGTTGCTTTTGCCTTTTAATTCTGCTTTTTTATATATATTTTTATATTTTGTTGTGGCTTTGCCTTTGCCAGCTCCGTCTGGCTGCCAAGTTTGTGCGTTTAACGGTGTTGGGTTGCTGTCTGAGGCGGCCGACAAACGTTATGGCCATCTACAGCGCGATAGCCTCTAAATGCCACAAGAACCCAGTGTTTGGACGTGTCCAGTTTGCTAATTGACACCAAAAATCATGAACTTTTTTGTCTTTTGTAGGCCACAATTTTTCGATTGCAAAATGGTCAGTGGTAAAGGAATCTGAAACGGAGTATTAATAAATATATACAGCAAGTCAAAGACATAAATCAAGGGGGATTTAGGCTAAAACAAGGAAATATAGCCATGAGTTATAGGAAGGGCATGGATATGCATAAGAAATTTATACAACAAAATGCATTAATAAAAATAAAGTTAAGATTTAAAAACATAAACTATAAATGTTGTTATTTTGGTTACAATGATTTAATTCTATAAATACTTTAGCTGCTTAACTTTTTATAATATTTTAAAAGAAGTACTAAAGACTTTTCTAATCCTATTCCTCCTTTCAGATTAAATTAAAGTAAATAAAAAGCTCTAAATTGCCATTTTTACCAGGTTAACAATCACTAAATAGTCAAGTTTAAATGCTCTTAATTTCACCGAATTTATTTTTATTTTAATGACTAACGCTATGGCCTTACAAATTGCTTCCAGCGAATTTAGTATCCGCCTTAACACTTGCCAGAAATGTGAGATAACAAAGTATTTAAAATTCCGTCTTAAGTGCTAATCAAAGCGAATTAAAATTTGCATAAAACCGAGACGATTTCCTAGTGCCCAGTTCTGCCGATCGAGACTATGACTCCATCAAAAAAGCGTTCAGTCGGTTGCTAGTCCGTCAAGTTTGGTATTATAATGGCCATAATGACAATGACGATGACGGGAAAAAACTCACCAGCCATTGACAGATTTTTGTTGCCTGTTTATTTATGTATTTATTTCTCGAGGCAAAGTAAATAAAGTGCATCAGAAATACCAATAAAAATAATATATGTTTACTTTTTTTGTGTCGCGGCATAGGAAATGATCATAATGGGTTAATAACAAATAATAAACGCAAAGATTAAATATTATTGCTTGCCAAATTGTGGAAGCCTTGAGCGAATTTAGGCAGCCACTACTGTGTGCTGTGACTGGGACAATTGGCCGTCAGTGTGTTAATTACATTGCCAAATGCGAAACCTAGAAATTCGGGCTTAAACCAAATACCAACAAACGTGGCAATAAGTGAATTAGGTAACTAAATGTTGAAAATCTGCGTGGGCAAACTAACTTGACTAAAGTTAGTCTAGCTAAGTTAATTGCTTTACAAGTTGCTTGAAAATTAAATAAACTAGTATGAGAAAATTGAGTTAATTATATGCCAAATATATTTAAAACATTAACAAGGCGAGCAAGTTTACTTTCAGTTCTTCACTATTAAAAGCTCTATAAATCTTCTTTAATAAATAAACCTATAAATCGCATAAAATTATAAAATTTGCATATTAATTGATTAATACTACAAAATTTGTGAATGAATAAAGCTTGGCCTGAAGTCTTTTTCAATAATAATGCTAATAAAATTCTGCTGTTAGGCGGAAGCTGATAAAGGTGTGTCCCAATCTAATAATTAAATAGCTTTTTGATATGTCTCTTATTCACACCCGACTTAATGATGTCGGATTTGATTAAAGCATTTAAAATAGATTTAAAATTCAGCTTAAAGATGACTACTTCTTGAATAATTTTCACTTTATATTCAGTTCGATCTCTTTACTAATATAAGGCCTCTATTCAATTTCAATTAGCGGACTTTCCATGCAATTACTATCATATAATTATGCATATTCAGAGCTACCGAACACCGTGTCGTATGTGTTATTGTAATTGGAGCCGCTAATTAAAACGAGAGCTCCAGCCCGATGTTTAATGCAAACAATGCAAATTGCTCATACGCCGTGTGAGCCATTGAACTTGTCGCCATCATCTTGGTAACCAAAAGCACACGCCATCTGGCAAAAGGCCTCGATAATTACTGGGAATTTGGACATATGCATATGCAGTTGAGGGAACCCCGCTGGGATCGGGCTCCAGGATGATGATGATGATGATGATGATGCCCATAAGGCAATCATAATTAATTGAACATTGTTTTTATAACCCGTTTCCGTGTCAAGATTGGTTGCTGTAAATTTAATGCATGTGCCATAAGTGCAACATTTTGATGGCTTCCTGTGGGGAAGCCAACTTCTCCTGCCTTCATTACAAATGCTAAAATACTTTAATTAATATGAAGCTCTTGACAAGTTGCGGCTTTAGGAAGAAAAATGCAATGGGAAATTTTGTTTATTTTATAATAAGAAAAACTGATTAAAAACATTGATATAAATACCTTTATATGGGTAGGTTAGCAACCTTATTTTGTTATAACAAACTACAAGTCCTTGAAAGTGTATTTAAATTGCTCTAATAAAATATTTAAATTTAAGATAAGATCTGTCAGTCTTTTTTCAAAGAAATAGTTCTTTAAAACTGGCCTAGAGTTTTTCAGAATATATTTCTATATTTCTTATTTCAGAGGCCATCTCAATGATCCAAGATGATTTCCCCTTAAATTTTAAGCCATAATCAAATGAAATCCATCCGCTTAATCTAGTTTCAGTTGGTGGTTTCATTTTCAGCTATTTTAGTTTCTAATTTTCAGCTCTTTGGTTTTTTTCGTGGAACATTAATTGATTTAATGATTTCGCTGGCCAAAAACAAATCCCTTGGATAGCCCGAAGTTAACGATGATAATTTTAGTTTTGTTAACGGAGCGTTAAAAATCACAGAGCAGTGCCAGCATAAGTGGCAACAAACTGTTGGCGCTGCTTTGAGCAAATATCGTATCTGTATCTGGCCAAGACGAGGATCCGCGCTGAGCTTCACGCGTGGCAAGCTTTTTTCAAGTGCAGCATGCAATTTTGCAATATTGAAAAGAAGACTGGAACTTTGGAAAAAAAAGTGAAACTCCGCAGATACTGTAACCATAATTACCGACAGACTGCAATGAAAAGCGAAACAAAATTAATGAAGTGTGTGATAAGCGCCAAGGGAAAAACGAAAAGAAAAAGCGGCCAAGACAATGCCTCTAACGTGTATCTCGTGGCGCGGTGCCATGTATCTTGTGGATACACACGGAAGTGCGGGAAAAAATGTTTCGTTACTTGGCCAAAAGAAGCGAAAAAAAGAGAAAAAAACAATGCACAATGTACACGAGTACACTGAGTACCAAGTACCACGCTGAAATTGTTTTGTTCGCAAATTGTTTTTGTATCTTGAACTTGAGGCATCATCGGGCAAGATGTATCTCGTATCTGCGAATGGAAATGGAAATGGGAATGGGTGTATCCGCACTGCAGGTGTGTGGGACTTTTGGGTGTGAAGCCGACATGAAATATGGTTTTTACAAGTAAGCATTTCGTGGAACAACTGTTGTCACAGAAGTAGGAAATATATGGAACATGGAGCTACAATTAATTGACATCATCTTGCTTTCCTGGTTAAGAATCATTAAATATAACTTATAATAATAAATAACATTTAAAATAATTTATAATAATAATATTTATTTAATAATTTGTATATATAGTATATAGTAATAATATTTACATAATAATTTGTATATATAGTATATAATAATAATATTTATATAACAATTATAATAGTATATAATAATAACAAATATAGAAAAGAGGAAATCATTTTTTGATAAATTACGAAAAATCTTTGATCTTCTGAGAAATATATATGAATACATTAAGAACTATTAGAATATATAGGACAACTTTATAGCTGATATTCTTAATTATTTTATATTTATTGTAGTTTTTATTATTATTAGTTATACTATGTTCTTCAACTAAAATTAATTAGTATTTATGGTATATAATAATAACAAATATAAAAAAGGAAAATAAATTACCAGATATCTTATATCTTCTGAGTTTCCGAGAAATATATATGAAAATATTAAAAACTATTAGAATATAAAGCATAACCTTAAAGCTGAAATTCTTAATATTTTTAAATTAATTAAAGACTCGAAACTATTATTATCAGGTCTTTAAATAAATTATTAATATTATTCAACTAACCAAAGTCTTCATCTTCCTTTTTCCCTAACAGAATAATCTCCCTTAAACCACAGAATCCACTTCGTAGACAAAGTAGTATTAAAACCCCATAAAAGTAAATAAAAAGCCCGAGAAAAAAACAATCATCACGAGACATCAACTATTTTGACCAAATTATGTCAGAGCTGCCTCCGACAGAGTCTGGCCCATGTTGTGGTAGTCTCAGCAGTTTCAGCTGGCTTTTTCTACGATATACATGTGGATTTTGTTGAGATGATTTGTGCCAGTGCCACTTGAACTGTGCGTCAGCAATGATTGAGGGAGATAAGGCCCCAGATGGAGATGGAGGTGGAGATGGAGACGAAGATGGAGATGGCGATGGATGTGGCGATGGAGGCGATGGATGCTTGGCCCTCGGCATGTCAGATGTCGATGTCGATGGCGATGGCGATGATGATGCTTCTGCCGTGGCGATGTTCATGTTGTTGGTTTTTGCTCGACGTCGATGGCTGCCTGCAGTGCTAGGTATTATTGCATCATCGGGCGGATTGAGCAATGAGTGGATTTAAATACAAACCTAATGGTTTCGGTTATGGCCCATTGTGCCGGGTCGTTCAACTAAGCCCATCTAGGGCTTATCGATATGATTTACGAATTTGAGCTGAGTTTAGGCTTTGTGCTTAAAAGTAATTTGCAAAATTAAAAGGTTTTTGTGCGGCCTTGAAGTGTAATTTGTCTACTGTTTTAAGCGTAAGTGTTTATTACACTTTCTAGATTAAATTGGTTATAAATAATTAAATAGTTTAGTCCTAATTTAGATCAAACAAGTGCCCAGAAGTTGTGTACAATAAACCAAATAAATCATTAAACTAGCTTAAGAAATGATATAAGGCTTGTAAGGCTTTTTGTAATGTATTTTGTAAGGAACAAGAGACAATTGTAAGCTTTATTATATTATTCTATAAAAAATACAAGCGAATATTAATGACTTGCAGAAATTTCATCAATAAAAAGTTTTCAAGTCATATATTTACAATTGAATTCCTAATCCATTTTCTGTATAAATAATTGAATGATTTAGGTCTAAAATCCCTTGACCAAAAGGAAACCTAGACCCCAGTCCCTACACAGAGTCATCCATATTTCGTTTTGAATGATTCATTTTCATCTCCTTGGCTATTGAATAATTCACTTTGAATCGGATGGCAAACATTTTGGCCAAATGCCGCTCTTTTTTGAGCCCACAATTGTCCAGGAAGGAACATTCGCAGGAGGAACCGCACAAAAAAGCATTTTCTTTCTTGCTGACACATCAAGGGGGAAGAGCACAATTACCGGGCATATTTCTTCCCCGTTTCACTCGCCTTTCGATTTGTTTCCCTTTTGTGGGCCGAACACGTGCAAAATGGCCAACATGGGGACCAAATGGCCCGGAGAAGTAAAGCGCCATAAATGCCCAGGTCCACTTACAATTATTGCCCCAAAAGGGGGCACCGGGCACAGCCGGTGAGTTGCAAAAAGAAATAAAGCTGCGAAATAGCGACAGCGACAGCGAGCTATGAAAAATCGAAAGTGGTAAGGAGAAACATGTGCTGCAGCCACTCGATTCGCCTCGGATTTGGACTCGGATTCGTACTCGGATTTGGGATTGGGATTGGGATTGGTATTGGGCCTGGGCTTGGCTGCAGCGCAATCTGCGGCCCAGCATCTCTAATATTAGCTGCAGCTTTTGCCAATTCACACTGGTAATGGAGATGCCAAGGGGTTCTTTATTAAATTTAATATTGAAATATTGAGAATAAAAAATTAGTCTGAAAAATAAGCGGTTTCTAAATTAATGAGTTCAAATTTGGTTGTAAATGTTGTATATTTTTATTTATTTAATATTGTAATAACTAGGCAAAGGGCTGTTAATAGGGAAAGAAAATTAATATTGAAACTTGGAGTATGTAAAATTCAGAATTTGTTTATATACTTTGTATATTTTTATTTATTTAGAATTGTAATAACTAGTCTAAACAATATAGACATCTTTTCCTAAGGTCTTTCAAAAGTAGCCATGACTTTGATATAATTTAAATTTAAGTATAAATGAAATGTATTTAAAAATATAATGAAAAGTTAATAGTAATGGGTAAAACTATGCAAACTTACAATATAAGTTAATAAAATAATGGCAAGTATTTTCGTTATATTTTAAATATATTAAATTACTAAAAATACAGAATTTTGAGATAATATATATAAATATATATGTAAGAATGTCATTATGACTATGATTAATAAATCTATAAATAAAGCTGGGTCTTATTTAGATAAATAATAAATCTAACAGTTATGCTGGGTCTTTGCTTTATTGTTAGATTTATTACTCATAGTTGAAAAGGCTTTATAATTTTCTTTAATTTCAAAAATAATCTCTGCTAATTCTCCAAGAGAATGCCATAAGAAGTCAGTCATTCCAAAGAGCATGTCGGAATTCCGGCTGTTGAAATGTGTGTCCAAAAATGTTGCCTTTTGGACCAATGTGCAATCGCAGGGGCTGGTCGGGCTTGGGGCTTTGGGGATGGGGGGTTTTAGCCATATCGCAGAGCATGTTGCACAATGCCGACGGTGCGAACACATGAAAGATACCCAATGGTAGGTAGAAAAAAGCCGAACCAACATATACACATATTGGAATTGGAGCAGAGATCAACGAGTCTGCCGCCAGTCAAAGGCAAGCATCTGGTTGCGGAGCACCCTCCTCCGGCTCCGGCTCCTCCTGCGCCGCCAGGTGAGGTGGCCACCAGCTGCAGCCGGTTTCCTGTGCGTTCGCTGCAAAGTCCCCAACATGGCTGTTTGCCACTAAAAACGCCAAAATGCTCTGGAGCCACCAAATGGGGGAAAATATATGAGTTCTATGGCGAGGATTGTAGGTATACTTTGGGGTTTTCTTGAGAGCATTGTGTGGCCAATAATTTAATATTCGCCAAATGCCGCACATATTCCGATTCGCCGTTAAAATCTTAATTATTTAAGACTAAATTATTCAAAAAAATCAGAAAAAAAAATTTGGCCAATTTTTGAAAATTTTATAAGGGGTAACATCATTAAATTTGTCAAAAATTGGCAAAAATTTTATATTCTTAAGCTTCTAAATTAGAAATGCAGATTAATTACCCAAATAAAACCTAACACAGAACTGCTTTCCGAATTGAATTTAAGGCTGTTTTAACTTTGTTATGAATATTTTTAACCTTGAGTTGTCCCAAAAATTATGACATAAAAAATCCCATTTAAGGACCATTAAATGCTGCATATTTTGGTCAAAAATGGAATGTCAGCCAAATCCCGTATATGGTCGTATTCAGCGTTAAATGCTTAATTATTTAAAATTAAAATATGGAAAAATTTTTTTTTGCCATTTTTGAAAATTTTATAAGGGGTTACATCATTAAAATTTTCAAAAATTGACAAAAAATTAATTGATTTATATTGTAAAAGTAATTATGCAGATGAATTATGCAAATAAAATCCAATATAGAAAAGCTTTCCGAATTAAGATTAAGGTTGTTTTGGCTTAGATATGGTTATTTTGAACTATGATTTTTCCAAATTTTTATATGGGGTTACAGTCAAAGCCAACATCTGGTTGCGGAGCACCCTCCTCCGGCTCCTCCGGCTCCTCCTCCGCCGCCAGGTGAGGTGGCAACCAGGTGCAGCCGGTTTCCTGTGCGTTAGCTGCAAAGTCCCCAACATGGCTGTTAGCCATGCTCTGGGGGCAAATATATGGGTTCTATGGAGAGGAATGTAGGTTTGATGAACTGGAAGTTGGCTAAATGAACTAAAAGGATGGCGAAGCTTGGCTGAAAAGCTGATGGAACTTTTCGGTGCAAAGTGTGACTAGAAAACCAAATGAAAATAAACTACCCAGGCTGATCTCTAAAGAAATAAACTTTGAAATTATTTTAGATAAAAAAAATCTGGAAAAAAATGTTCTGTCATTCGAAAGAATTTTTTTACGTGAATTTGTATTTGTTAGGGAATATTTGACTTCCCCAGCCAGCTGTGGCCATACATAGATATTGCATAAATCTTAAAAAAGAAGGAGCGCAAACAATTATTTGTTAATTGCCTTTTTGGGGACTTATCTGACCGCAACTGTGGGCCACTTCAGCTGGCCTAATTGAATTGTTTTCCGCTCTGCCATAGGCCATCAATTGCTTGTTGGCACTCCGGCTCACCGCAAAAAGAAATAATAACTGACCTGACTGAACAAAACCCATAAATATCGGCACGATTTTGGGACTTCACAAAAAACAGCAATCGCCAACGCCACCGCACTGAAAGTGAAAGCGTTTTGTTTTCTATTTTTTCTACCTATTTTTTTCAAAGCGTTTATTTTTTAAATACTTTTATTTGGTATTTATAAAGGGCACCGCGAGAAAAGCTGCATAATTTATTGGGGATTTATTTCGGTAGCAAAGCGGGCGAAGTGGCTGCTGACAGTGGGAAAAAGCCTCAAATGAGAAATGATGCTCATCACCGGTTTTCTTTTCATGAATTCAAAGGCGGCGAATGTTGCCCCACCCAAGTTGAAGTTGAAGCTGAAGTGATGTAATTTCTTTCGGCAGTGAATTCAATTTCTTTGCTAGCCACACAAAAAGCAGAAATAAGAAAACTTGAACTTGGCAGCTGCTTTTTACAACTTACTCTTACCAAGGTTACTTTTACTGCACCTGGAAATTGAAAGTCTGCAATTTATGGGGAATAAAAGCTAATGGCAACGTGAATCAGCTTTTTCTGATGAAATGATAATGATATTTTGATTTCAAGAATTTAGGGAAAAATTTAGCAGCTTATTAGGGAGTATAAAACATTCATTTTTTTATGATTTAATATTATTTCAGGTCTCCATAAATATTTTCCTTTAGCAGTTAAAGTTTTTACTAAGTTTCCTTTGGAGTTAATATGGTTTATTATTTGCACAGTATTTTTTAAACTGTCTTTTATTTAAATAATAAAAAAAAAAACCCTCCTAGGTATATATTTAATAGTTTATTAAGGAATATAAGACTTCAATTATATTTTTTAAAATATTTTTTAGGTCTCTATAAATATTTTTCCTTGGCAGTCAAAACTTTTATGTACGTTTTTAAGGTAATTAGTTTATAATTTGTACAGTATTTCTTACCCTCTCTTTAATGTCAATATTTTAAGAAAAACCCTCTCAGGTATATATTTAATAGTTTATTAGGGAGCGTAAGATATTAATTTCTTCGAGAGAGTAGCTTCCATTCGTTGATTACTCCCAGATTTCATCTCATTTGATTTTCTGTGGCATTTCTTCGGGCGCAGTCGCAGCCGCATTTCAACGACTCTTAAATTTGCATATCAATGCGACTTTGAAGAGCTCTCCGCCTGTGACATAATCACTGGCTGTCACTTTAATTTACTGCTAATTAATTTACAAGCCGGCCCAAGACTACACCTAACCAGAGCCATAAAACGCTGAATGGAAACTCTAATTAATTTTACTGGAAATTGGCAAACTCCCGCAAGAGCGGCAAACCTCTTTCGACCGCAACACGAAGATCAAACCGCATCGAACACGCTCGCTGCAAGCCAGATTCCGCTGCGGCTCGAGGCTGGGCCCAAAGAAAAACAAAGCTGGCCAAAACAGTTGAGCGCCGGTCGAAGAAGCGAACACAACGCGGCTGCGCATGCGCGTTGATCATGAACGGTTCGGACGTGCTGGAAATTCGCAAACTAAAATTTAAAATTATTGGCCGAAGAACTGTGACCATAAAATAAGGCAAGCGGACAGTGACCGAAATAAAAATTCAAATACCAACCCCTCCCGACCCAAAAAAGGTGAATGAAGCCGCCTAGAAACTGTGTCAAAATCGAAGAAAGTTGCGGATTTATGTGGGCTGCGTCCCCAGATCTTTAGAGGTGTATCTTCAGCTCCATCAGCGACTGTGTGTGTTTTTCTGTGGGCTTGTCAAGTCTGAGTGATCATCTGCGTGGGCTCCTGAATCTTAATGTAAAAGCAATTTCAGTGGCATTGTAAAGATCGCCATTTAGGTACCCGCCAGGTATGCCACCGAACAGTTCTTTCCAGGTGATTCACGCTCAAAACCTCTGCGCTTCTTTTACCTCGGAGGTGCGGTCGAATTAATTTTAATTTAAACCCTTCTCTGGATTTGGCCGATGTAAATCCGCCTTTTGGGCATGATATCACTCGAATAATATAATAATAAATATTCATTTTTGGAATACCTAACAAGGTCGCCGCCTGGCATTTGGCAAACTTGTTTCCAGTTATTTTGCATTATCATTCGATGTCGAAATATTTATGTTTTATAAACTCTTTTTTGCATAATTAGTGCTGACCGCAAAAAAAGTGAGCAGGTTGTGGCCGAAGTGATTTTTTAAATCTTACCTTAATTGAATTTTATATTAAAGAAAATTAAGTGCATTTTATTCACGGAATTAATAAGTTTTAATTAATCCCTTTGGCATTATTATTTTTATAATTGTATGCAATGACTGCTACAGAAATATAACTGCAATTCATCATTGTCTGAATGAAATTAATATTATAATATTATAATATTAATAATATTAATAATATTATTTATGCAAAATTCACTTTATAAGGAAAATTCAATATTTTAAAATACTTGGATATTATTATTAGATTAATAATATAAATTATATTTTCCAGAGATCTAATCAAAATTAACTGCTGCTAAAATTCAACTTCTGACTAATATTGTAATACCCCGAACTCTTGTACATTTTACCTAATACTTTTTTGGTAAGAAAACCAAATTTATTATTACATAATATTTTGAATTCAATTAATTAATAAACTTTGCAAAAACTACAAGAATATGGAATTGGAAACTAATCATTTATATATCTAATTGAGTTGAACCTAATAGTTTTTCGGTAAATCAAATAATTAATTAATAGCTGTCCCTAAATTAAGACTAAATGCAGGTAGCCACCGACTATCAATCACCCGACTGACCACTTTTGGCTCCAACTGATTACACAAAGTAATTCGACTCGAACTTGACACATTTGGTATGCAAATGGCCCAAAGCCAAAGTCAAAGGGGCTCTTTAGCGCCGAGATGAGCCGCAGAGGCTGGAACTCTGAGAGCGGGGCAATCAGTCAACCGCAGAGCAGTGGAAGTCTCGGCCAAATATGGCAATTAATTAGCAGGGACTGGGGCCATAAGTGGTTCCGTATATACCTGGGCCAAATGCATATGCATATTCCACGTTAATTGCGGTTAAACCCTGCGCTTGCAATTAACTTTCCCTGCCTAAGGGCCAAGTGGCGTATACGTAATGAGTGCCTCGCCATCTAAGAACTAAGAAGACGTAAAGTTTCCACAAAAATAGTGCACAAATATAAGTGTCATTAAAAGGGTAATAAGCTGATGTTTTTTCTTTAATTTATATATTATTATATATGCTTTAAAACAAATATGAAGTAAAGCTTTTAAAAGGTGCTTTACATTTGGTGTGTTAAAATATCTTAAAATATATTTATAATATTTGCAATTGACTTAATATTATACACACTTACTTTTAAAGCCACCCTCGCTGCAATTGCATTTTTGATTTGGTCTGAATAATAAATAAGCCATGACAAAAGCCCTAAACAAGCCCTAAACTATTTTCTTTTGCGTGCAAATCACTGTAGCTGCATTTAAAATATGTTTTGTGTATATTTAATGTTTGGATATATGCCATAAAAGTTGTAGGGACACGATATGGTTTGCGTGATACAGCCAAGTCACGTTGCTTTTCTTTCTGTGTAGCCTGTGTGTGTTTAATAAATTATATTCCCAACATGATAAAGAAGAAGGTCTGTGACTTTTTTTTAGCTTTTGTTGGGCTTAGCTCGTCGAAGCCATAGAAATGTTAATCGATAACCGAAGCGATTGAAACAAAACAGCCAAAAACAATACGAACACGGAATTTTTATGCAAATGAACAAATTACAAATGCCCCGAAAAGATTGCATAAAGCCTCTTTCGAATGGGCGTAGCTCATAGCCGAGGGGAAAAAACTTGTAAAAAACCCAGAGCCTACAAAAAATGCTCATAACTATTTGAGTTGAAAGAAAAAAAACTGTTTCACTGAATTAATAATATTTTATGAAAGCTGAACATTGAGGTTATTGAAATTGGAAGTGCTTTATTCCACGGTGGCTAGAGATTTAATCAATTGTTAGCCATTTTTAACTCTGATGGTTTTCTATTAAATATTATCTTGAATCTGGTTTAAATGCACTTTCAGCTACTACTGAATACATTTTTACTGGCCATGTGGAATAATTAGGCCACTGCAATTGACACACCAGTGCCAGGTCCATTCTAGTTAACCCTTTTCGACCAAGTGGAAAGTGGCCTGCAGTGCTTGGCTATTTCCCTCTGACTGTATTTTTGAGAGCAATTATTCCACTCGACTTGCTTGGCATATTTTAATGAAATATGTGCGGGCTCCATTTCAGTTTCGCTTTTTAATTAAACCGATATTTTTGGTATTTGATAGGTAAATCAAATTTGTTTTCGCAGTTTGCTTTTTTATTGCCTCCTTTGCAAGTAAACCAGTCGGGCGGCTAATGCAAAATCGTGGCTTATGGGCAATTGGAATGCCAATTGATTGGCCATGCTAAGATATGCAGCTCTGTAACCCGGCTAATGCTTGTAGTGAAGTCGTGAAGTGTAACACCTGCAGAGGTACCTGTACAGGTACAGACGCAACGCGGCTAAATTCGCGGCCAATGCTGGAGAACGGGTTCGATTGGCTGACGGAAGAGTTAGAGTCTTAGTTGCGGTGACTGCCAAATGCATTGCATAACCAGTAACCAGTTGATGCACTTGCTCGTGTGAAAACTCCACTAATTTTTACTGTTTTTCTCTGACTTTCCCACACACAAAACGATGTGATGATCGATATGAGGATGAACTTGCTGACGATTAAGTTTTTTAACTCAGTTATGTCTATAAAAGCCTCATCTTGAACTGGCTTTATATAATTTAGAGCCCATGAGAAAAGGTTTTCAAGTCACTTAAAATGTATCTTAAAAATATGCCATAAAATCTGGAAAATGTTTAAACCGCAGCTGTTTCTTGTGTATTTAATATTTTGTAAAACATAATCTAAAGAAACCTTCAATTTATTATTATATATTATTATTTCTTCCAGTGCAGCATGCGTGAACGCAGTCAAACGACCCCGCGAAGGCGCCGAACTGGTCCCAAGCAGGCCTTGCCCCCCGGCAGCTCCTCCGAGGGAGTGGGCGCCCTGGAGTCCCCCTACTACACCATTGACAACACGGAGGATATTTATGGGACAACCCTGCTGCCCTCGCAGCGCTGCTACGTGGATCCCTGGGATCTGGAGAACTACGACTATGTGCGGAAGAAGATCGATGATGTCACCGCCGGCCAGGAGGTGGTGGAGCCCGCCTATGGCACTGGCAACTCCCACTCCCTGACCCCCAGTCCCACTTATGGCTACGGCCCGGGCATGTCCGCCACGATGCCACGGCCCCACACCCAGACACGTCGCGTGTCCCGGGCCCAGTGCCAGCTGGAGTGCTGTGTGCCCCAGAGGAGTCAGCAGCGGCGGAGGCGGAGCCGCAGTGCCCGCAAGGAGCCGCTGTACACGGCCAGGAGTGACGTTTATGGGGCGCCCAGTCGCTACGAGGACTACATGGCCACCATGACCAGGCAGCTGCACCTGGACGACGGCGAGGCAGAGGAGGAGCAGGAGGAGCTCTACGGGGAGGAGCAGCGTCAGCTGTATAATGGCTTTGGGGGTAAATTAAATAGAAATACTTGAGGATAAGTAATATATTATATTATTTTCCAGGCTTTTCCAGTACCAGCTCCATGGAGCATCCGTCCTCGATTGGCGATGAGCGACCGCTGCCCTCGCGTCGAGCGGCCACTCTCCAGCGCCGCTCCGTTCCCAGTCAGAGTCACATGGCCAGTGCCTACGGAACAGCTCCACATCCCAGGCGCAAGCGCAGCGGAAAGATGGCCAACACCAACCCAAGTCCGCCCCAGATCGACTTTCCCGCCCCGCCGCCGCTCTCGCCCGCCTATGACTACTGCAATCCGTACGCTACACTGCCGTACTGCAGCATACCGGATTGCAACGAGTGCCAGACGCAGGCCACGTCGCTGATTTACGCCGCTCCCTCGACGCTCTACGGGACCCTGGGCGTGGACAGGACGATGGAGCGGCGCGGGGCCTCGCCCCACTCCAGCGGAGGCGACTCCTCGCTCTACTCGGGAATTTACGCTCGTAAATTCGGACTGAGCAAGAAGGGCCTGCTCCAGATAGACTACTCCTGCAGCTGGAACGATCTGGACCGAGTGATGCAGCGCCATTACTGAGGGCCACGAGGGAGCAACGGGGCACGGGTGCTTGGGTTAGGGTTACTTCACGTTCACCGATCACGGATCAGCGATCACCGATCACTGATCACCCGATCACGGATCACCAATCACTGATCGCAGACAGAGACATTATTGTAATTAAGTCATCTTGCATACAAAACACATCCACACACAATACCAAATAACTGAACATGTTTGTCGTAGTTTTATAGTTTTTCAATATTGAAATTACCGAATAAACACTTGAAAGTCAAGACACAGATGAAGTGTGTTTTATTTAATTAATTAAAAAGATTTAATCTTCAGTTAAATTTACCGATTTAACACTTGAAAGTCAAGCCACAGATGAAGTGTGCTTTATTTTGTCAATTAAGAAGATTTAATCTCTAGTTAGAACTCTGAATTTGAAGGGTATTTATTAGTAGTATCTATTGTATTTTTTTAAATTAAGATTTCAATATTTTAAGTGTTAGATAATAGCATAAGCTTTAATATGTTAATGTATTCATTTATTTCTCAAGTTAAGCTTCACCAATAATTGTGTGGCGCACTACGACATTCTTTAAGTACTGAATATTCTGAGGTATATATACCTGTACCTAAGGCAGACAAATGAATACGTTTTAGTGCACCCGTAATGTAATATATGCATTCTCTTAAAGACAGAAAATTTAGCAAATGGCTGTAAAATTTAAAAGAAAAGGACTGACAGCTGGGAAAAACTTACCAGTCTAGGCTTGGGATCAAGCTGAGCAGCACGGAAGTAGAAGTTCAAGAGCGCCATGGAGCCTGGCATACAGGAATTCTTTAAAAATAAAACAATTTTCCTAACCGGAGGCTCTGGATTTTTGGGAAAAGGTACCATAAAGTCTCAGCATTTCATTAGTTACAAGATCACACCTTGCAGTGGTTACTGAGAAACTCCTGAGGACGACGGAGGTAAAGCGAATCTACTCGCTGATCAGGCCCAAGGGCGGCCTGTCGATTGAAGATCGGAGCTCGGGCTGGGCCAAGGAGCCGGTGAGTCGTCAGTAGACATAAGAAGGTGGTCAGTACTCACCCGAAACTCCAAAGATTTTCCAAGTGCTGCTGAAGGCTAAGCCGCAGGCCCTCCAGCGGGTCTGTCTCATCCGAGGCGATTGCCTGAAGCCGGATCTAGGGATAAGCGAGAGGGACAGGAAGGTGCTGGTCTCCGAGGTGCAGGTGGTTATCCATGGGGCTGCCTCCGTGCGCTTCACCGAGGCCATGCACTTGGCCCTGGTCATCAATGTGCGCGCCACCCGGCTGATGCTGCAGCTGGCCAAGCAGATGACCCACCTGGTGTCCTTTGTCCACATCTCCACCGCCTACTCCAACTGTGTGCTGACCAGCATCGATGAGAGGCTTTATCCGGAGAATCTCAAGGATAGTTCCGACAAGATCCTGCAGCTGTGCGAGCTGCTGAGGGACGAGACCATAGACAGTATGACGACTGCGTTGGTAGGATCCTTTCCCAACACCTACACCTACACCAAGGCCTTGGCCGAGGACGTGATTCGAAGGGAGGCGGGCGGCCTGCCCCTGTGCATCTTCCGACCAGCAATCGGTAAGTAATCTGGATCGAAGAACCCCTTCAAACTGCGGATCCAACTCCCACTCCATTTTCAGTTATGAATACCTACAAGGAGCCACTGATTGGATGGTCGGACAACCTCTTCGGACCCCTGGGCATAATCTATGGAGCAGCTCGCGGCATAGTGCGGGTGGTTCAAGCAGATCCTAATGTCAATATAGCCATAGTTCCGGCTGACTATTGCGGCAATTTGACCCTAGCCTGTGCCTGGAAAACGGGAGTAAGTCCTGGCCAAGGGAGGAAGAAGGATAGTTACCCTATTTACGCGTACGCTCCCAATGAGAAGAATCAGATAAACTACTCCTCCTTCAGAGACTTGTTGGTTGTGAATCGAGACAAGTCCCCCTTCAACCAAATGATCTGGTACCCGTACACACTGGTCTTTCCCCCCAGCCTCTTTCCGCTGGCCGCATTCTTTTACCACACCATTCCCGGATACTTCCTAGATATCCTGTTGCGTATCATGGGCCGGAAACCCATCCTCTCGAGGATGTACAGAACTATACACAAGAACATCGACATCCTGCGACTGTTCGCCTTGACAAACTTCAACTTCAGCACGGCGAACACCCAGCGGCTGTGGGAGTCCATGTCGAAGCAGGATCGCACCCTGTTCGACTTCGACCTGGTCCATATCGATTGGACCGACTTCTTCAGAGTCTGCATAGATGGGGTGCGCCTGTACATTGCCAAGGAGCCCAGGACCCCTGAGTCCATTGAGAGGGCTCTGAGGCTCAAGGATCGGTAAGGTCTAGCCTCTAATCTAGTCTCTCCGCGATGACCAAAGTCTATTCCTTCACAGATTCAAGTACTTGCATTATGCCCTCTCCATTTTATTGGCAACTACCTTTGGATATATCGTGTGGACCTTGGCCACGCTAATCATTTAAATTCTCGGAGAAATAAAGTTTAAGTGCGATTTTAATTTTATGCATACCCGTTTGCTACGCTGAACTTCAAAGACTTATTTGAACTTCATTTATTTCAGAGTCAAAGTGTTCTTTACTCTTTCTTCTATTTTGATTATATACCAATATGAATATGATTATATATCATATATTAACATATGACTTCACTTTTCATTCACTTAACTAGTTTCTATAGTTTAAATTAATCTAAGAATACGAATAATATTTCCATTAAAAGAATTTGAATCCAGTTCGAATGAAATTTAAATTCGGTATCCGTGGGATTAAAGTTGGCGCCATTTGAATATTATAAACCTTTAATTTTGATTGTTAACAATTTACTGATCTCACGGATTAACTTAATTCATATTTGATGTTTTAGCATATATTAAAAATATGAAATTAATAGACTTTTGGCTTACTGCACATTATAGTAGTGGCAACTAATTAAGAAGGTCAAAACTGGTCTCCCTCTCTCTTAATGGCAAACCAGTTTAGACCCGATTCTGTTTTGGCAAACGACAATGGGCCAAGCTACGTTTAATCAACTAATTAGGCAGCCCATTGCAGCCAATAAACTTGACTCACCAACAGTGTCACTCGCCGGAACGAATTTCCCCGCTTTTCACTCTAATTAGTAGTGACGTCATGGGCCGAATTTCCTTGTTTGACAATTTGTTGGGAAGAAGGCGAACATGGAAATGGTTTTAGCACTGGACTTTGATGGATGTTGGGGGATTGCCGGGCCGCCTTCCGGCGCAGGTGTTTGGGAGCAGGGGTGGGCCACTGCCAATTTCTTAAAGCCCACTTTTCGGAGTTGAAAATCCATTAAACTTAGACACCAAAATGAAATGAAATGCAACTCCAGCTCGATTATCTGGGCCCGGGGAGCGCCAGTACTCAGTGCAACCTGTACAAAGGGGAAAATCAATAAGGTAAATAAAACGGAAAAGATTTTCCTCTATCTCCTTTCGCCTCTGTCTCCCCCGCTGCTTATCCGTCCCTCCCTTTCGCCACGGAATGCGATTTCAATTTCTCAATCCAATTTACCTTTGCAACAGTGTGTACACACCAGGCACTGAAACAAATTTATATATTTTTCGGGGAACACAGAAAACTCTCTTTAAAAAAAACCCATTAAGGGTGTCTAAAAGTAAACAATAAAATTCAGTATTCAGAAATTTTGTTTTTTACGATGTAAATAACTAAATAATTCCCTGGTGATTTGAAATATTAAAAGTGGTGCAACAATAAATGCAACAGTGTGTACACATAAGGCACTGAAGCTAATTTATATATCTATCGGGAGCTACAGAAATCTCTCTTTAAAAAAAAACCCTTTAAGAGTGTCTAAAAGTAAACAATAAAATGCAATATTCAGTAATTTTGTCATTTTTTATTTTATTTTTAAATTTATTTAATTTTTTTTAATAATTTAATAATTCCCTGGTGAAGTTAAGTAAAGTAATGCCAATTAGTAATGCCTCAAAATATGGAAAGGTGTTTTTTTAAAACCATGTATATTAATATATAAATATACTCCCCTTTTCACAGACAGCTCTTTCAGAGATTTTAAATACCTGGAGATTTTTACAATTAAAGTTTATTATTCTTTACCATTTTCTCTCTGTGTACCAATTCCAATACCAACACAAACACAAATACGAAGCAAAGCACAAACACAAAGCACAAGTAAATCATAAAAAGCAGCAACAACAAGCATCTGCAAAGCGAAAATCTGAATGCACAAAAAGAAATGAGAGGAAAATTTCCCAAGTCGAAGGGGGGAAGAAAAGGCATAAAAACGAGCGAGAAGAGGTTTTTGCTATGCACATAAAAGCGCAAATATTTGCGCAACATTTTCGTCGTCGTCGGCGACGTGGCGATAAAAATCGAACAAGAAAATATGCAAAACTGAGAGAGCAGAAAGGGAAATAAAAGCGTCGCAAGAATAAGCCGAGGAAAACACAAAAAAAGATATATACACAAATACGTATATATATGATGTGTAAATTTGTGTGTCCCTCGTTTATTTGCTTTTTTTTCTGGCTTTGCCACGGATTTGCTTTTATTATTGTATAACGTCAAACATTTGCATGCGGCGACGCCTAAATGTATGCCACACTTTGTTCGCTGCCCGCTGCCACCTACCCCGCGCACCGCTCCGCAATCCAATCGAAATTGAGGGTCCCCCCCGCACAGCCCCCGGCCACTTTTTGCATTTGCATTTATGTGCGGCGCCAATTCGAGCTGCCACGCCTCCGGCATGCCCCGCCAGCGAATGCAAATCGCAGTGAAAATATTTCGCACTTCCTCGGAGCGGAGTTGGATACCCCGTTGCCTGCACCTGGCCACCAACCACCAGGTGGCATGTACTCGTGCCGCCCACCTGTCCGCCCACCTGCGATTGCTATCTCGCAGCGAACGAGGCCCGGAGTTGGCCGGGAAAACTGCTCCCAATTTGCCAGGCCTCACCTGGAGCTGAGCAAGATGGAAAGCCCTTAAGGGGAAAGTGTTCTGGGCAGGAGGCCCCTTTAATTCGTATCGATTTGAAAACTCTTTATAAAAGTGGATAAAAGTAAGCTTTTATTTCCTTATTTAAAAGAAATTTTAAGGAAAAATAGGAGTCTACTTCACCTATTTTATTATAATAATTTTATAATTAGGTGTTGATTTTAACTTCAGATTTTAATATAAGAAGTGCTAATAATACTACAGAATTCCTAAAAAATCTCTTGATAAAAGTGTCTAAAAGTTCGCTTTTATTTCCTTATTTACTAAAAATTTTAGTGAAAAATAGGTTCCTACTTCACCTATTTTATTATAATTATTTTATAATTAGGCGTTGATTTAATTTTAGATTTTAACATAAGAGGTTCCAATAATAATACAGAATTCCAAAAAAAATCTTTTTACAAAAGTGCCTAAGAGGATGCTTTTATTTCTTTATTTAATAAAAATTTTAAGGATAAATAAGTGCGCCTTCTTCACCTATTTTATTATAATTATTTTATAATTATGTGTTTATAGTTAAAACTATAAATTTTAACATAAGAAGTGCTAATAATAATACAGAATTCCTAAAAAACTTCAGAGATTTCATTTGTGAGAACAGATTGAACGGATTTCTTGTTAGCCCCATTCTTGGCCCTCTTTCCACCATTTTGTTGCCATTTTTCCGTCTTTTTTTTCGGTTGGCTAAGCTTGGGAACAGAGCGAAGCAGGAAAATAGAGATGAAGAGATGTGGAAATTTGCGATTTTACGTCCCATTCTCCAGATCTGGCTTAAAAACGGCAAAATTGTCTGCGACAATTGTAAGTCGTTTGCACAAATTGCAAGTTAAATGGATCCTTGCCATCGGGTCTGCCGCTCCATTTGATGGAGCAGGAATGCAAATGGCCAAGGAAAAGAAGGAAGCTGCCTGGCTGGCTGCATAAAATGCGAATGACAAATGCAAATGAGTGACAATCAGCGGAGTATTATCTCTGGACCAGCTGCAACACGAGTGTCAGGTGCATATGACCAGGATTATACCAGATCCGCAATGAAAAGGAGATTGCCGAATGGCCTTAACCCGTCTGTCAAATTGATAACAATTCCAATTTAAAGTTTCCACAGCCCTTTGCCAGTTATTACACCAGAATCCACTTTGGTTGGAATTGTTAAAAAGTTGTTATGTAAATATTAATATGGGAATTTCCATGGCAAAGCAATAAATGTTTACAGAATAGTTTATGAGCAAAGCAAATTATTTTAAAAAGTGTAAATATAAAAGCTGTTAGTTTTAGTTCTTAATTAAAATTAATCTTTGTGGGAATATAAAACTTATATAAAACTATATATAAGCTTGTGAAGTACGGAACGAGAAGCCAGAAGCCTGATGCCCAAATCCCCTCTATTTTAGGCTCTCCATCATATTTATTGGAAAAGTTTGGCCCTAAGCCTCGCACGTTTATGTGGGAAAAAATCTGCAACTAAACTCCCGTATAACTTACGGGGCAGCTGTCAAAACTCACGGATGTCGTATGCAAAATAACTCGAGTTAAAAATAAACCAGGACCAGCAAACTTAATTAAACTTTTCTGTTTCTTTGTTTCTGGGCCTGGTACTAGTGCCGGTGTTGTTCGAAAAACAAAACAAGAAACACAACCCAAAACCCAGAGGGGACCACGGGGAAAAAGGACCTGCCGGGCTAACTACAAAACGCAGTCACTTACTCAATCAGTGTGCGAGTGTAGGTGCCAGTGTAGGTGCCAGTGTAGTGGTGTCTCGTTAAGCCAGGACTCAAAATGGCGCCCGAAGTCCTGCTGCCGGGTCTGGCTTGTGTTCTCCATGCAATTTGCCAGCCATTTTGCACCTTGCAATGAAAATGTTTTTTAATTAAAAACAAGAAAGAAACTTTGCCGAAGGTTGCTGGCAAGTACTTGCAACTAACGAATTGCGTAGTACCCAGTAAATAAAAAGGGGTTTTGGGTAAGGATAAAAAAGAAAAAAACGTTGTTAAAATAAAGTAATTAACTTCAGAGGGAAGAGAGCTTTAAAATCAGTGAGTAACTTTAAATGGCATTTTTTAAAAGGAAGCATATAATACTTATTGTAATAACTTCTCGAAGGTACAAATAAAATAGTAGAAATTATATTTAATATATTCTGGCTTAGGTTGAAGGTATAATCTATATAAGATTAAAAATCAGGACTGCTGACATAACGCATACGCGGGGTATGCCAGCATAAAGGACAGCTTAAGGCACACCAAGGTGTAGAAAGTGTCTGACATTTAGCGCCTTTGAAAAGTGCTGCAAACAGTTTATACACAGAAACACACAAATTTGCATATTGTATATATCTGGGTAACTATGTGTATGAATTTACACTTATATATGTGTGTGTATACAAGCGAGTCTATGTCCTTTGTGTGTGGAGACATAAGACGGGCCCCCGGGCTGCCATTTGCTAATGAATAAGTTAATTTCATTCCGGCCGCAGCAGGAGCAGGGAGACAAGGAGCAGGACGTTCTTCATGTTATTTATGTGGCCGCTGCCTGACTGTCGCCCATTTTAAAACCCTCAAAGTGGTCATTAGAGACTTTGGCTCAGTTGGCAGTTTCTGCGAACGAGCGGCCCAGCGCCATGAGTGCCAGGAACGAGACGAGCGGGGCTGCACTGCGTATACTTAATTTATATATAGGCCACATTCTCATCCGCCCCGTTGCACGTGCACAACAATAGTTGCCACTAAAAGTGAGCGGGAGCCGGGACCGAATATATATACCCCCGATCCGACTATTTTACGCCCCAACTATATATAGTTCGTTGCGTACGTGCACAGTGTTGCTGTAAATGCAAATTAAGTCTTTTGCGCCAAGCACCGAGCAGCAAGCACACCCAGGGTGCGGAACCCAGGGATATATTGCTGGGGGTTAGATGGCCCAGTGCCGCATTATGGCCAAAGTGTTGGAGTCACAGTTACGTGAGCCCGAATCCATTAGTTGGAGCAGCTAAATTAAAATAAAGGGCTGACTAGCTCCACGCCGGGGAATTGCCAACGCCAAAGGGTTGCCAAGGCTGGCCGGGGGGAAGGTAGATGGCTGTCAACAAGTGGCTTGGTGTTTCATTAATCTGCATTTCTCGCTAAATGCAATTTTATCAATTTAAAAGCCATTACTTATCTGCGTGCCCTGAATAGTAAGCCATGGAAGTGGCCAGCGAAGAGCTTACCTTGAAGGGAGATCGAGTCAATCCTTAAATGAATTAAATCATTGTCAGAGAAAGAGAGAGAGATTTGTTTTAAGTGGCTTTTATCAATTGAATCTAAAACGAGTTTATTTATTTATTTGTATTTTTATGTATCACACGTTTGGTTTTGTGTGCTAAATAAAAGTACAAATAAATAAATTCAGCTGATAAAAACCATTTAAAAGACAATACAACCTGTTTATTTTTAACTAATGAAATGTAGCTGAAATCGAACTGGAATTATACTATCTATTCTAAATAGTTTGACACTTTTTTAAGCCCAGTATAAATTAATTAGGTCCCAGCATTCACTAGCTAGCTTAGCAAATTAAATCAGATTAAATGCTTATGTTCACATGTCAACTAAGCCTGGACAGCAAACTGAAATTCAATTTAAAATTCATTTATTTAACTTTGCTAGAAGTGACAGGGGTTTATGGGAATTCATCCTTTAGTAATATAAATACAACAAACAATTCCGTAGAAAGGTCAATAAATTCCTTAACTCTTCAGTTAGATTATACGGAATGAGACATTCCTATTATGGACCTGGCTTGAATTCTCACTTGCAAGGCCATTTCACTTTGTGACAAATTAGCTTGTGCACTTTGTGGCAACTAAGAGGCGTTTTATGCAATCCAAAAATATTGCACAAGCCGGCAGCTGGAGCCACTGCCAAGTTGACCAAGAACTTGCTGGGAAAGTCCTGCGGAGGAGGGGTTGGTAGCTGCATCAACAGCATTTTTGCATTTGCTGCCAAGGCTAATTGACATGAATAAATGTTACGCAATCAGCAGGATAATAAATTCAATGGAAGCGGGGCAACATTTTCATTTGCCAGCGACGACTTTGTACGGGTAGGAGATAATGTTTTAATAGCAAGGATTCGCCAGCGGAATACCCTTTCCCCTTTAGCTCATCTAAGCACGTTCCTAACTCCTTGCAGTCGTGCTTACTTGGTGATTCCCCCTTTATTTTTGGCCGGGTGCGAACTCCTTTCGAATGGGAAATTTTATGGCCCTCGCACACTCGCTCACACTCTCACACACACGCTGCGAAACGTGACGGGTCCTGGCAGCAAATAAATTTTACACCAGCACCACCAGCACCAGCTCCTGTTGCAGCCCTGTCCTCCGCCCCTGCTCCTTGAACCCCTCGTGTCCCCATGCTCCTGTCTCCTTTCTCATCTCGCCGCTGCCGCTGCCGCCTTTATTGCTTCTCCTCGCTGGTTCAGTGTCAGTGTGTCAAGCAGGCTGCGATGTGGAATAATTCGCAAAATGTCATTATTAGTTTGGATTTTGCGCAACAGCAGCCGGAGGACGAGAGCAGAAAACAGGACAAACGGGAGCAGGAGCAAGTACACTGGGGGAAATAAATAAATATAAGGAAACAGGATAAAAGGATACACAAAATTTTACTATCAAGCTAAACTCATGAGGTATGTTTAGGGAGAGTCACTAAGCCTTATCTGTAATAATTATTATAAGTAATAATAATTAATAATTATTATAAGTAATTATTTTTTAATTCTTGATACTAAAGGATATTAAAGCCTAAGCTGTTAATTAGTAATAGTAATTTCTCCCGGTGATGATTCATACCATGAGGCCACCCCGTCACGTGCCTAGTGTGTTTGTGGATATGGGTTGAATGATAATGCCGGCCCAAGGCTCCTGCTCCGACTCTCGCACTGGCTCCCGCTCCCGCTCCTGCTTCCGCTCCTGCTCCTGCTCCTTGCTCCTTGTTCCTGCTCCTGGTCCTGCTCCCGCTCCCGCTCCTACCTCATTTTCCCTTCCCCCTGTCGACCGCCTTTTCAGTCGTACATCATCATCAGGAGGCATCAGAGTAAAGTTTATTCGACTCCCCTTTGTTATTGCTGTTATTGCACCTGCAGGACACGTAGGATATGTCCTGGCACCGCCTCTTTTTACACAGCCGCCTCCCCGTTGTTGCATAAGCAAACACTGAAATTGGTTTCCCTTCGCAGCCTGGCAAATACACACGAGATATATCTAATCGGCCCAGACCCAGCCCCAGTTATAACTATATGCCGCTCCGTATGATGGATGGCGGTGCCAGTAAACAGCACGATAATAATAAGCAAATTCTGGGGATCAAGCTGATTGACTGATGCCCCACGAAATTTGCATTCAATCCGAAAAGGTTCCAGCGAATTAAGTGAAAGTCTTTATGGGATTTGCCAGGGATTCAATTGAAAAAGTAATTTATTGGGGCAGGAAAGGTACCTTTTTGTGGGCTATCAAGGAATTAAATTAAGTCTGTTTTTAAGGTCGAAAAAATCAAATGGAAATATTAACTCACTTACAGAGAGAATTAAAACTTCTTGGGGTAATATTTATGTGGCAAACCTTGGTGTTTAAGACATTATTTAAATGGCAGAAACT
The DNA here is from genome assembly GCA_008042775.1 of Drosophila pectinifera. Taxonomy (NCBI): domain Eukaryota; kingdom Metazoa; phylum Arthropoda; class Insecta; order Diptera; family Drosophilidae; genus Drosophila; species Drosophila pectinifera. The sequence continues at coordinate 20,613 of VNKC01004294.1, read as the reverse complement.
TGGGCTATAATAATTTCAAAAGATTAAAGAATATGGAGACCTGGGAAGCCTAAATAAATCCTGAAATTTCTGTCAAGACAGCATTAAATCTAATGCTTTCTGTTCAGAAGTTTTCCCCACCAAGTTTTGATCTATGTAATAAAGGCTAGGACGTGTGGCAGTAACCACTTTATGGCCAAAGAGAAGTCAAACAGCGGTCAAGGGAAGGAGCTAACAAAGTCAAATGTAATCCCACCAAGCAATCGATTGAGTGAAAGTCACTGAAAGTGGGTGACAATTCTGGGCTCGCCCACTAAATGAAATTACACAGGTTACATTAATCGCTCAGTCAGTCATTCGCTCGGCTTGTCAATCAATCAGGACCCACACAGACATGGCTACATGTGTACACATCAATCGCATCGAGGGGCGGTGCGGCGCGTGTCAACTTTTGGCATCTAATAAAGCTTATGGGGCGCTAAATTAGATTTGCATACATTATGGGTTCACATAATGGTGGCAGTGGTGTCCCTGTGCCGCTCCAGAGGCGTGAAAACTCCACTCATTTCGGGGCAGTGATCGGCCAGGCCCGGTCTGGGGCATTCCCATTTGGCTTAAAGCAATGAATTCACGTAGGTATTCCTCCGGATGGGTAATCAAGTATTCCATCATTCAACAGGATTTGGGGCGGTGTGTTTACATTTGATTGCTGTGAATGCGATTAAGCTGAGTGACTTCAAAGCGACTAAATTCGCTTCACTGAAAGGGAAATTGCCTGCGAGAAAAGGCAGAGAGACAGATCCTAATTTATGCCTAATAGGACTCTCCAAGGTGGCTAGCTGCATGTGTGCCCGAGTGCCGGGGGAGCCATAAATAAAGCCCTGAAAACTGAGCAAAAATCTGCCCATAAAATGAGCCAAATGCACATTTTCCCCTTCTCCATCTCCTGGCACTTTTAATGTCCTTCGTAGGCGAACCTAGAGCCTGTTCGCAAAAGGTCAGAACGACGCATTTTCTGCGGTGCGGTTCGCGGCTGACCCACTGCCACCCGGGACTCCACTCCCTCCTCCCTCAGCTCCCTGCGGTCAGTGCAACGGTTTGAAATTACGACCCAGCCAGCACAGGATCGCAAGGAGAGGCAGGGAGCAGTGGTTATACTTAAAAAAAATCAGGCATTATCCTTGGAATTAAAACTTAAAACTTACTTTATGATAAAAGCAAATAAAAATGAATAAGAAAATATATAACTGATATTTAATAGATCAATATTTTAATTAATATACTTAATAATATATTTAAATCAATATAAATTTGGGAAGAAAACTCTCACTTAGAAATATATTTAAATTCAGGTAACAACTCGATATCAAGCCAAAGGTTGTACGACTTTAATTAAGGATTAAGTTAGATTTTAAATTACTTTTTAAACTGAATTGTTAGAATTCTAATGTAATTTAATTTCCAGAAAATGTATTATAGTTTTTACAACTTATATCTTAGTTTTAGGATAAATAATCCCCAAATTTAATGAAGGGTATGGTCATTTTTATTCAGATTGCAGTGCAGGCCGTGGCTCCAGGCACATGGCTGAAATGAGATGAAAATATGGCTGCAGTTGACTAGATGGCCATAAACATGTTACATGATCCGTTGCCAAAGAGGTGGAGGGGGCAAGAGGCAGCCAGCAATGCCAGGGTTGCCAGGCAACCTGCGGTACTCAGAAATTAATTGGAGGCTTCAAAATAGATGAGGATTCCAGTGGTAAGCTGGTGAACAATTAACTTATAACGAGGAAGATAGGTTTATGCCAGTTATAAGGTTTTATTTATCGTTATTTAAAATCTATATAAAATATATTATACATATTGGAAAGTGAATTATAATAATAAAACTAAATAAACTAAGCTCCAGCTGTAGAGAATATAATTAAAATTGAAAAAGACTCTGGCTTCTTAGGGAAAATTCAGCCTTATGTATATAGCTTAAAGTTTAGACCAAAATCTTTCTGTATCTAAAGATTAAGTCTAATATTTAACTAATTCACTTAGTAATCCTCTGCTGACCTCTCACTCTTTGATGGCTACTTGCCAGATCTTGGCCCAGGACTTGCTCCACTTTGGCGATGAAAGTATCGATTGATTAGTTCAACTCGGGCTGCACTTGACAACCCATTAGCCCAGAACCCTGGACTCCACTCAGTCCCGAGAGTGAGTTCCTGCAGCCAAGGTCCGGGAAAAATCAAATTACTCCATTTGCATGAGGAAAGTGCAGAGAGGTGCTGGCGGGTTGTAGGAAAATCGTGCTGGAGCCGAGTATGTACATGCATAAATAGTTTGCACCCGCTCCACTGGATTTTCCCCACTGGGCTCACATTACGTGGCGCAGCCGGGCTGAGTTCTCGCTGTGCCCCACGTGGCGTATGAGTAACGCAACGCCTTATTAAGCCGGGCAGCTTTATGAGCGGGCCGGGGCTGGTGCGGGGAGCTGATGGAGGGGAGACTGCCCAGAGCATAAAAATGTCGCCTACGCAGGCAGATTGTTTATGCCGTTTTTTTATTCAGCTAAATCTTCGTCCTTCTTGCTGTTCGACATGTGGAAATGTAAATGAAATGTACTAAACGAATTTCCTTGTTAAGCGGCACAAATGGCCACGCCCCCTGCCGAGCCACTCTCTGGGAGTGGAGTGCATTGGGGACTTAAGGGGGCTTCCTGCTGACAAACCCTAATGCCTTTTCTGGCAGCGGCGACAGGCGTCACATTTTTGCATGCACCAAGAGAAAAAATTCAGTCTAGAGTATGTATTCCCAGTTCAGATACACAAAATAAGGCTTAAATAAATATATTTGCTTTAAAAATATATTAAATTCATAAATAATAACTGGAACTTTAATAAATATATATATAAACTCAGTTTTCCTTTGATCTATTTGGTTATTCTTCTGTGTATAAAAAGCAATTGGCGACTGGCGATCACTTGAGAGCCACAGGCTCGACATGCATACAAGTCCTTTGTCGCTTTGTCGCTACTTTGGCTCCCGGTGATGCCTTCGTTGTTATTGTGGAAGGACAACGCTCACTTGGCTTGCCTTTTGTTTTGCAAACAAAGGCAGAGTGGGCGACAGGATAAGGGAGGCGGAACGGCAAATGGGAGGCCATAACGGCAGCAAGCCATAAATCAATTGGCAGCGTAGAAAAATTGCAGAAAATTACTTGATATTTACGGTCACTGAGCACACAATAGAGCCGGCCCACCCACATCCTCCTTTGTCCTTTGCCCCTTTCCTCCCCCCCTTTGTCCAGCCAAGAGCAACAAGTATTGCCCGGCACTCAGGGACAACGACAGGACATCTGCCGGCTATAATTACACATGTACATACCTTGCAGCGGGGCCACATGTCGTATTAGTAATAAGAGCCAAGGTCAAGGGCGCCGCCACCCAAAAGCAGGGGGAGGTCATTATTTTTCTTTAAATAAACTTTGAAGAGGGTCAGTTTTCCAAGAAAAATATAGTATGTATAGAACTATTAGTTAATTGAAGTCGTAATTATTATTAAGTGAGCTGATTATAGGATATAATTATAGTTGTAGGTATAATAAGGGTTTTAAGGTATAGAAAATGGCTATGGGGGTTATTTAAATTCTTAGATTCATTAATTGTTCTAGGTTTCTAACTTAAGGACACATAAGTTAACCAGGAAGACATTAAAATCTGTAGAAAAAGGAGGCCTTCGAACCCCTATCGATCGCCACCCATGCTCCCCTCCGCATGATGCACTACATCTGTCAAGGCTCTCCAGGAATAGCCTCCTGCTGGGAGGGGCCTGAGCTGGGAAGCAGAGACAGGGGCCTCGGCATGTAATTATTCTGTCATCCGAGGTGTGTCACAAAACCAGAAGAGGAGGACGGTGGCTTGGTAGTGGAGACAAAAGCCAGTCGGCCAGCCAGCTGGCCTTGCCCTCTGACCCGGTCCTGTTGTTTATGGGCACCCGGCACTGTACATGTGCCGTAATTGCATTGTTGCCTTTGTAATTACTGGCAAACATGCAGTTAATTAAAATCATTAAAATTCCTTTTGCCTCAGAGCCACTGAGGGGTGAGGGAGAGAGAGTGGGGGACCGACTTGAAGACAGCTGGGAGCGCTTTAATTTCCGCTGGGTGACTGGGTGGTTGGAACTGGCGCCGAACTGTCACCAAATGCCGAGTGCAAAGTCTCTGGCTTCCACTCAGCTCACTTTTCTACGTGCCTGGCACAGAGCTCTCCCTGGGAATGGGACTGAGACTGGGACTGGGAATATGTCCCGCCGACTACTGACGACTGACGCATGGCGTCTGGCATGTTACACGCCGGAATCCATTGGCAACAAATACGGGTGGATTGATTTTGATTAATGCTCGCCGGCAGTCGCAGGTCGAACAAATGATTTTAACGCTTGCCAAAAACATTCCGAAGTGACAGGCGAGTGTAAAAGTCAAACACACACACACTCACACTCGGCAAGGAGTTGGAGGGACCCGAGGACTGTGTCAACTACAGACATGGCAACCTTGTCAAACACAAGCCAGACACCTAAATTGTTAATGGTCCGCTCCTTGGCAACTTTATTCTTACTCGGTCCCCGGCATTTCGAATGGCACCTCATAGGAGTCGTATACCAGTAGATGAACCTTCTGGAGCAGCCCCAGGCCGCTCAGTTGGGGATTCCCCTCACTCGCCAAGCAGAGGAGACCCAGCTCCAGGCGGCACTTGGAGCAGTGAAGGTTCTGGAACGTCTCCCCCTGCGACGTCACTCGGATCTTGGCCTCGTGTATCAGGTTGTAGGTCCTCGTCAGTAGCACATCGTAGGGCGTTTCACCTGCCTTGGCTGACTTATAGCCGATAATGTTGCCACAGTACCGACAGGCATAGGCAATCTTGAAGTTGGACATTTGAGACTATAAACACTGTTTTCTTAGTTAAGCTTAAACTGAAACTAATGACAGAAATCCATATTAAACTACAGCTTAAATATCCAGGCTCACTAGCCTTAGAATATAGGATTATAGATATTATTAGACTATATATTAAAGAGAACAAAAGAAGTTGTACTCGAAGTAATTATCATTAGGTTTAAAAAAATTTAAATTACTTGAAAAGCTCTCGGTTTTCAGGTGGAAATGTGTCCCCACTCCCATCCCCTCACCATAAATACCCAGAGCTATTGATGAGAAATTAAGATTATAAATATTAATAGACTATATATTAAAGAGAACAAAAAAAGTTGTACTGAAAGTAATTATCATTGGGTTTCAAATGATTAAAATTACTTAAAAAGCTGTCAGTTTCCAGGTGGAAATGTATCCCTGCTACCATCCCCTCACCATAAATACCCAGAGCTATTGATGGCCAATCATTTGTGCTAAGTCGGCCCATCATTAGGGACGAAGCAGCAATCGAAGGACACATAAAGCATATTTGATGCTCATTGGCAAAGTTGATTACAAATACAATGCCGTATTCATGGCCAGGGCACTATCCAGCATCCTGTCCCGCTCCTGCTCCTGCTCGCCTCCTGCTCGATAATTAATGAGTTTAGTCTGCCAGGATCTGCCAGGAGGGAGAAGTGTTGCCATCATCGTCATTTGTTTAGGCGTCGTCTGTTTGCAGCTGTTATTTTATTCAGGCCTTCGCCTTGAAGATAATTTGCGCACGTGTTTTGTTTGGCAGGAAACGATACAGGGTGTGTGTGTGTGTGAGCCTTCTACCTATTCGCTTAGCTTGGCTAATTGCGAGCATTTGTCTTGGGCGTGTAATCAAATATAAAATCAAATTACTGATTCGAATTTCTAGCTGGCGCCACTGCAAGGATTCTAATTAAAAATTTATGTCCTCCGAGTGCCTAAAGGGTGTGACAACAAATCCAGGATGGAGTGGCATCAAGTGGCGGAGCTAAGTCAAGAAATTATCCGGAAATTGGTTAAGGTATGTAAAGCCAAAATTAATTGGGAGAAACTGGTTAACGCTTTGACTTCAGGGCTTATGAAGTTTGTAACCTTTTGTTACCTTTTAGGAAACATTTAAAATATCTTTGGATTCAATCTTTGATCTTTGGACTCCACAAAGTCACAAATAATAATTATGTTTACAGTTTTCTCCAGCTATATTCATGATCCATATAATTGAGACAGCTCTGAGTTTGTGTTCCCTCTTGGTTTATAAGCATTTCAATTAGGAAAATAAAGATCTCAGGAACTGGCAGCCTTACAACTCGGATAAATTTATAGCTAGCTGAGAGGCAAAAGATTAAGCCAACTTTTTACAAGTGGGCCAACTAGAACAACAAATTAATGCAAACTAAGTTGAACATTCCTTTCCAGTTATCAAAGTTTTCCCCCCACTCTCCACTCTCCGCACTCCCCTCTTCGTCTCGCCTCGCTTCTCTCTGTTGGCCTCGTTTTCGGCCATGTTGGAATCTGAATCCGAGGCTCCCTGGAACAGCCACCGTCTCCGGCACTTTGCTGAGACCGAAATTGATGAAAACGAAATTGATGTTGACTCCTGGGTGAATGAAGGGGAGGGGAAAGGGATAAGTATAAGGCGGCGGCGATGTCGATGTCGATGTGGTTAGCGCTGCCTTTTTGGCCAAATAACGGCAAACGGCGGCGGCAGGCAAACGGAATGGGGAAAGCTTTTAGCAGATACTTTACGCAAATCCCATGGGAAAACATTGGCCCACTTTTGGCAGCCGAGAAGAGAGCAGAGCAGAGCAGAGCAGGCGGAGTAGGCGGGGCAGCGGCCCCATCATTAAAAGTTAAAAAGGATTTTCAACGGATTTACGAATTTGGAGCTGAGCCCGAAAGACAAACAAAGCCATCAATTTACATATGCGAGCAGGTCAGAGAGCTGGAAATTCCGAGCTGCCAGGGACTGGAGCTCCAAATATATATTCAAGAAACACAATTTAAGATGCAGCCAGCTCCCGGAGAGGCTATGGGGCCACAGAAACAAAGCCAGAGCCAAGCCAAGACTGTCAAGTAGTAGTCGTCGTCGTCGTCATCGTCGTCGTCGTCCCACATCCACTTATGGAGGCTATGCCTCCTCCACTCGCTCGTAGTCATCATCGCAAGGACCTTGAGTTGCGTTCGCCTCGCCTTTTGCCTTTGTTGTGCTAAACTTGTGGATTAGCTAAATGCAGGCAGGGCATGCCCTGGCATGCAGGCGGCTCCATGCCCCAATCCCCATACCCCAGGAGGCGGGAGGACGCCCACTTAAACCTAAACATTCCGCCTTGTTGAGTTTTTATGAGCTGCTCATGTTGGCGTTTCACTTTCCCCCTATTCTTAGTCGCTCTTTCATTTACTTACACCTGATGTTCAGCTTATTTTTACCTGCCCCTGAAGCTGCTGCCCCAGCTCGAGCACATAGCACTGAGTCCTGCGTGTCAGGATAGCTGAAGGAGCTGTTTAATGACAGAAATTGTGCGTTATCATTGGGGCGGAGTACAAAGATATTGCTGGTTAGTAATTTCCGGTCTATCATGGGAATGCTAATTAAGTATTAAGTATCTATTAAGGTTTTATAAAGTAGGGGTTACTAATTATTCAAGGGAAAAAGTGCAGCTTCTCTTCTTTTAGAATATCTGAGGAACACTAAAGTATCTCTATCTTTAAAGGCATGTACCTACCTTCACCTGCCCCGAGGAAGCACACCGATTGTTAATTACTTCAGCCAAGCTCTCTGGGAGTTCCTCTTGAGGAATTCAAATTCGCTGATTGCTCCGAGGAGCGGCTCCCCAGAGGCGATCCTCTGGCCGCCTCCTTCGTCCACTGAATGCATTTAATTAAAACACATTTAGACACGGCCCACGAGACCCGCTGTCCATCTGTCCCCTAACGAGGGCCTTTCGATTCCATTCGATTGCACAACCTCGGCCGGGGAGGACCACGCCCCGGCCTGGCTGGGCGGGAATCAGATCAGTTGGATGCAATAGGCTGGAATAATTTGAGAGGGATGTCGGGGGCGGAGGAGCCGACCCCAAGAAGGCGTGCCCAATGGGGCGTTAATGAAATAATTAACGCATAAATACAATTTGCTGGTCAGAGTTCAAGGAAACAAGAAGCAAACCGCCCAAAGGGCCAGCAAATTTACCACAACTGCTACACAGAGCCATCAATTTGGCAGGGCTCCTTGGGAACTGGCGAACGGACCCCAATCCTCGCCAGGAACCGATCAGGCAGCGAAGCATGCAATTTGCCAGCTTATTTATGGGGCCCAAGATGGCCAAGAAGAACGGAAGCTCGGGCGAAAACTTTTGCAAAATAAAAGTTTTCCGCTATTTGATTTGTTGGTCATTCGGTTTTCCAGTTTAGACCGAAAATCTATTGAGCCAAAGCCAGCCAAGGAAACCAGTTAAAAGCATTATCCGGGGATCGGGGCAAAAGCCACAGTTACTGCACTCGGCCACCCACATAAACCAGAGCCAGCTACAGCTACAGATACAGATACAGCTACAGCTACAGATAGAGATAGAGGAGAGCTATCCGCTGGATACATGTACATCCACTGACAATAAAATTCAGCAACTGTTTGGCTTGCACATCCTGCTGCGCTGCGCTGCGCTTTTGTTTGTCGACCAGCGAAAATTTACAATTTCTGGCCGCTGCAGCGCGACAGCGCAGGATGTTCGCCGTCGGCCAGGATGCGCCAGAAATGGCTTCACTTCCTCCCCGGCTTGCTTTGCTTTATGGTCGCCAAGCTGGAATTTAAGGCCGCCTTTAAGAGGGACACCTATACTTCGGGGCGCCCGCAGGATTCACGTTTGATGTGACGCCCGGGATCGTTTGTGGGCCAATCAAACGAGTGCCTCTAAAAATACCCGGCCAGCTACCCATTTCACTTGTCAAGAGCAGAGATACACAGCCCACCAGCCACTCCAGTGGTTTAGGGCCATTCGTGTCCTTTGTGGTGGATGCACGGCAAAAAACGGATGCTGGACAGGTCTGGGTTCCTTCGCCAGCTTTTGAGTCCTTGAAATGATTAATATCTGAGTTCCAGACCTCCACTCAAATATTCAATGCACTCAAGGCTTTTCAATGTAAATTTAAATAAGTTTTTAAAGTATAAAATGTATATATTGAAAATGTGAGGTTTATTATTTATTATATACATATAACTTATATATATATATATTAACGCAATCTTTTGTTTTCTGTGCACAAACAAGACCTTTGCATGTGCTCGATTGCCAGCAAGCATATAATAAACATTATTATGACTGGCACTGTCCGTGTCCAAGTCCCGGGCACTTAATGCGGACTCCAAGGCGGAGAAGGAGGAGCAGATGGGGTCGGATAAGAGCCAAAGTCCCGGAGAACCAGTTCTAGACCGAGTTAAGAGCCTGGCTGGGCCATCTCCGGCATAAAGTTTCATCACGTTAAGTGGATGATTATTTGCGATTACAAGAAGCGGGCACAAACACGGATACGTATGCGGATACGGATGCGGCTGCGAATGCGGATCCGAATGCGAATGCGAATGCGTATGCTGGTATGCGTATCCTTGATGCGAAGGACACACATGGCCGGCCCTGCTGGCAGTTTAATGAAGGTCCTTCTGGCCTTTACTGCCCATCGCCAGCGCCGTTTGATTTGCCCCGCTGCCCAGGGGCGATGATTATGTGTTAATGGTCATCGCACGCGTTTTTTTATATCGATTGCCAAATTGGCTGCTAACAATTGATGTATGGCGGCAATTACAAAGCAGGCATTACTCATCCAGTCGACGGGTCCGGGCCAAAGTTTCCTCATAAATGCGACTCGTAAATCTTTGTCGATGCTTACAATAGTTTACCCCCCGAAAAAGGACCCCATATAGCCCCCTTTTTTTGAATGGGGGCCAAGCTGACCAACTTCAATCGCAGGGCATTCAGCAACAGCCAAAGCCAAAGCCATAAACATGGACCACTATTGTCCCATGGATGGGACTCTGGATGTGGCTGCCACAGGGAGTGGGAATGGTCAAAAGGATGGCGGATGGCGAATGGCGGATGGCTGATGGCGGATGCAGAGGCACAAATCGCAGTTGGCCCAGTTTCGGGAAGTACTGAGGGCTCGATTGACGTGGGGTTAGAGCGTAAGTGGAGGCGGCATTAAGTTATTTACAAAATTTAAAGCCAAGTTCGGGCCTTGGGAAATGGGAGTGCTTTTAATGAATTACAGATCTGGCCTCTACACCGATATATATGTGGGAAAAAATTAAATTAAAATAATTAGAACATTTCAAATTAAGAATACTTGAAAAATATTAAAAATTCAATGTTAGTAAAACTTATATATAATCGAAGGATTATATATTAGTTTAATAATAGTAAGAATTTATAATAATCCTTGAAATATATTAATAGTTTAATAATAGTAAGAATTTTAAGTAAACTCTTTAACTTAATATTGAGCTTGTTTATATAGATTTCACTGGTCAATTATTAGCTCCATGATTTTAAGTCTATTACTTTTAACTCTTAACTTATTTCAATCATTATAGGAACAAAAATATATTTGATTTTATGAACTGAAATGATTCGAGTTCCAGAATGATTTGATTAACTTTAAATACCCGAAATATTTTGTATATGAAGAATTTATTTATCCTTTTTACATTATTTATATTTTATTTTATTTATTTATTATTTCTTTTTACTTTATTATATATTTTAATACATTAACTACCCAATTTATTATTTACTTAATTGCTCTGGCTTCTATGAATCCCTTTGTTTAGCCACATCTTTAATGATTTACCTCACTGGATTTGCAACAGCTTTCGCCTGTCAATTAAGCCAGATTAATCGATAAATAACTTTTTTTCGTCCTCAGTGCGTGAGAAGAAAAACAGAATCCACTTAATTTTAATTTACACCCGAATTTCGGATAAATCATGACAGTGTCATGCATAAATTTACGCCGAACAATGGATGCCAGCAGGCGGATGTTCTCCTTCTGCTGGAAAATAAGGAAGGCAGGACGAAGGCGATGGCCATGGAAGCCAGACAAAAGATATCGCCCCAATTAACGAACACAGGCCGTACATACTAAACTATGTATGTACATAGATTAAATGGAATAGACCTGTTTAATCAGGTTCAGATTCGCTTGCCAATTTCTGTGCTCATCCTCGCCTTCGCTTTTCGCTTTTCGCTTTTCACTTCGATTTTCTGGATTGCCTCCCCGGCGCTCAGGCCATTTTCCATTTTTCCTATAAAGCGAAAATGTAATCTTCCTTCACCCTGGGCGTCGTTTGTCTGCCTCGGCGACGCTTCAATTTAAGAAATTAATGCGAATTCCGTTTTTTTTTACGGCTTGCCAGCGGTCGCGGCCAATAAATCCACGCCTCACATGCCCCGCGGCTCTCAGCGCTCGGTTCTCGGTGTTCGGTGCTCGGCGGCCGCGGGGATACATAGAACAGGAGCCTGGCAGATGACCTGACTCCGGAGCAGCCCCGCCCTTAAGTTGGGGCCAAGCCCCGGGGCGGGTTTGCAATGGCCTCCGGGGCCGCCGCCTCGGATGCCGATGCCCTGCACGAAGTCCTGCCAAAAAAAGGAAAATAATGTTAAAAGGGAATTTCAGCGAGCGGCCAAGGCGAGCACTTGATGCGCTATGAATGAATAATTTGGGGGAAATATTTAATTTTGGAAAATATATGCAGGTAGATCCATCAATGCCATTCCCAAGCTGACAACCTTCAAAAAGGATTGAGCATCTCGGTCAAAATGCTTGACGTGGCCCACGTGTCGTATGCGCAATTTTTGTTTGGTCAAGTTTTAAAATATTTAAACTTGAAATTTTAAAGTATTCTATTATTATGAAGTTTTTTATAAATAATAATTATTATTAAATGTATAGTGTAATTTGGTATTAAGGTAAGTATTCTCTGTTTTTTAAGGTATTTTCCTGTTAAAATACCCACGTGCAAATTAATCCAAGCAAGTCAAATAATAATATTAAATATAAAATAATATATAAATATAAATATAAATATAATATTAATATATACCCATTTAAAAAACATGTTACTTAAAATAGGATGAATTTTACGTGAATATAATAAATAATAATAATAAAATTAAGTAGATTTATTACTAGAATTTCTTAGAAGTAGATAGAAGTTTAAATATATCTTGTTTATAACACCTTCATGATAGTAAATTGGGAAAGCAAACAAATATTTTAAGGCATCTAAATATTGTTAGCTAGAAAGTTCCTGCAGATATTCTTAAAATTTCGACTTCAGTTCCAGGTCCACATAATTTTTTCAATATCCAGGACGAGGAGAGAAGCACATTTCCTGTTAAGAGCTCAAAATACTCGAAATTATTGCTATCGCCACCGCCTAAACACCCATTTACATTTCATCTGCCAAGGTTATTAACTACAATTCGTAATGCCGTTTGGAGAAATAATTTTATTTACGAGAAAACTCCCCGATGATATGTATAGCTTAAGCAGCCTGCCGCGAATTCCGCTTTTCATGCAGGTCCTTTTATTGCCGCGCCCGGCATTGTTGTTGCTCTTTAATTGCGGACGTCAGGACTGGCGCAGGCAGCGTTTTTACGGCCTTTTGTGCGGATCCCGGTGGGAGCAGCAGTGGAGGAGGAGGGGCCAGGAGCCAAACAAGGAGCAGTGGCTATAAAACAGACAAAACGGCCCAGGCCCAAGCCCAGGCACAGTCCCAGGGACAGGTCCTGGCCCAGGAGGAGGAGGAGGAGCTGATGCAGTGGCTCCCACGGACGAACCAGTGGGTGGTAGGTGTTCGGGGAACACGAAAGTTTTTCAATTAGTTAGGGGAACCGTTTGGGGGAGAAACCATGGGCAGGCTTCATTAGAGTTGTTTGCCGGGTGATTTGGGAGGTTTCCATGCGGACGGGTCGACGGACGGGACAGACGGCCGGCGGTGCTCCGATTAGGCAGTCAAGTAGCGTTATACTGTTGTTTTTCCTTAATTAACAAGAAATCCGGGCAAATCCGAGGCAGGCAACAACGAGTGAGAGTGAGAGCGAAAGGGAAAAGGATGTTTACGGTTGAAACTCGTACTCTTTTTGTGGGTATTAGCGTTGCTGATGCCAATAATATTATGCCAATAAAGTTGCTTGCATAATTGGCAAGAGCGGAAATTGACTTTGCATTTCGTTGGCTAATTTCCGTCCAATCTGTCACTTTAGCCCAGCCAGGAGCTGGCCAATAAATGTCCTAGAAACATGTCCATCAACCTAGGGTCGCTCTTCTCGGCCGGAACGGACCCTCGCCTCTGGAATTTATTTGCAAATATTTGGGAAATGTAACGTATACGGAAAATTAACATAATTACGGAGCTTGCAAACCCTTTTTACGGAAACGGGCTCTGCCAGGTGGTGGGTAGGCGGGGGGCCACGCCCAGAGATGAGCCCGCAGCAGCCCCAAAAAACCCAGCATCGTAATAATTTCTTTGCATTTGCTTTTTACGAGGCGACAGAGATACACAAAGAGCGTAAGTTGGGGAGTTGCTGCCAACCCACCGATCCACCCATGGAATCTCCCCACGCGCAACGCATAAATTTACTTGTTAAACAACCCACCGAAGCTGGGCCCGGTTAGGGGTAGACCTTCCAGGGGTAGCAACCAACAACCCCGGGCCCCTGGGCTCTGGGCTCTCGGCTCAACCGCAGCCCAGCTGCTGCTCATCAAAGTTGCATGGAATGGTCGGGAAGGTGGGGCTGGCTACCAACCGCTGGCGAAAGTAAAACCAAACAAAGCATGCCAAAAATTATCTCGGTCACTTTTCAAATACACGTTCCGAGCCCCCGCCCCAATGGCTTTTATGGGGGTTTTCGGTTTTTCGGGGGATACGTCGATGCACTGGGAAAATTAATCAAGCAAGTTATGAGAGTGATTATTATTACTTACCCAAAATATATAGCAAGCACCTGTGGTGGTCTAATGACCGTTAAGTGTTCTAAAATCTTTACCTATATTTTCTTAATTAAATTAAAATTAGTTAGGAATGACAGTAAGTGCTTCAGCTCCATTTCGTTTTCCAAATTTCTAGCTCTGCACTTTGATGGCCAATTAGTCAAGACAAACGATCCAATGTATATCTATATCCCGAAATTCAAGGACAATAAAATAGGCAATCAATTTCCAACTTATTTGGAACATTATGCCGCATTCCTGCTTAGAGATGGCGATTTTATTGGTTTTATTAACCAAAAGTATCGATTTCGCGGCCTGTGCTGTGGGATACGATTTTTGCTGTGCATTAAAATGACTGGTCCACCGCTTCCACCACAGATCCGCTTTGTTCCTTGGCCCCCTGCCTCCCTGCTGCCCGGCTAGTTCAGAGTTCAGGCCTCTGCCGTCTCACCCCCTCAAAAGCTTTCCCCATTCATGGGGTCAACGGTTCCGTCTCGTGATCCCACAGCCCCTCTCCGGTCGGTGGCTGGCCCACTTTTAAGTTTTCTAAGTATATGTATTCAGTGTTGTTGAAACCATTCCCCCAGCCCGTTTTCGGGCCACGTTGACAACACTGTTTACCTAATGTACCGTTAAGCTGCGCACTTGATGCCGTTATCTTCTGCTCTCCTTTGTACCCTGCCGTCAGCATGGAAATTATTTTCTTAATTTGAGGGCAACAGCGAAAAGTTGGGCGCTGACTTTAAAGCGCTTAACAGTGTTCGGCAAATGAAGCTTATTTACAAGGGCCGTGGCTATTACCAGGGAACTGAAGAGCCTTTAAGTGGACTTATTCTTCTTGTGAGTGGAAAATAATAAAAGGAAATGATTTAAAAGACTTATGATCCGTTTTATTTGCAACCAGCTTTAAATTAATGTATAACATTTGTTATAACAGCGAGAGGGTCTGATTTTATAGCATACTTTCAGGCAAACTCCCTAGAGATCTGTAAAAGTTCCAAAATTGAATTAAATACTTCATATAAAATAGGTTTAAGCTTATTCCTACTGCAAACTATGTATATGGAATATGCATGCCAGCATCGAATTTAAACTCTGCAAACTGGACGAACTTTGGCAGTTGGTAAAAGTTTTTTCATTTGCCAGCGAAAACAACAATAACCAGGGACGTAATGGCAATGAGCATGAAATCATAATAATAATAACCGAGCGAAACAAAAGCGAAAAAGTTGTAAACTTTGTTACTGTGCTGCCTGTTTATGATGTCCCGGGGCTTATTTAATCGATAATGCCGAATGATGTCCTGAGACATAAGGCGCTGTAACCAGCCAGTCAGCCAGTCAGCCAGTCAGCTCTGCTTACCTGAGGAATTTCCACGGATGCCGGTGGGAGACCTTGGGCGGGAGGAGGGGCTGGGATGGGCATGCAGGTGGGGCAGCAGCTAAACGACAGTAAAGGGATTTCATTGCCGTCACTGAGCTGCTCGGCAAGGTGAAATTGCCGAGCGTGGTTAGCAGGAGGAGAGGCCGACTGGGAAAACCTTCGCCAGCTTCACACGCATGCCACGCCTAATGCAGCCGCCGCCCACCACAACCAACCTCTTTTTGCAGGTTAAGGTCACCAGGAAAAGCCGCAGCAACAGCAGCCGCCGCCGCAGCAGCAGCAGCAGCAGCAGCAACGTTTGCCGCAATTTTATGCTGCAGACATCTGCATTAACAATGGCAATGAAATGCAGGCAGGGCGGAGCCGAGCCGAGCAGCAGCCCTCCGTCCGTGACGTTTAGCCGTAAACGGATTTATAGCAGCTGCTGCTGCTGCTGCTGCTGCCACTGTTGCTGCGACCGTCTCTGTTGCTGTTCTGCTGCAGCTTTCGCCTTGAGAGTGGGCGCCGTTTCAAGGGCGCTCTCTCCTGGCACTCGTTTATGTTGTCATTATTTTTAATCCGACATATTCCCCAGCTATGCGGAGAATTAGCGCAGAAGGCATTCATTCCGCCTTAAATGCCGGCAATTTGTGTGCCACTAAAGCGCTGGAAGACAACTACAAAAGCGGCCGACTCAAAGGCATTTTTTGGCCTGGTATGCCCCTCTTGAGTAGTGCTCGAGATAAATATTGCTTGGCTCGGTCTAAAAAGACTTAGTCAATGTCAATCCCGGGATGAAGGTCAACAGCAGCAGCGCGAAAATATCTGCATCGACAATATGCAAATTCAAGTGCTCGCAATAAGGTTAACTTTGTGGAACTCCCAAGAAGGACGAGCCCTACAAAGGCGTTCATAAGGACGAATGTCTTGCCTTTATGGAAAATGTAAGTGTGCTAAATATGTATATATTTAAAGGCGATTGCGATAACCTTAAGTCGAAGGCTTTCTAGCTTTTCAAGTAAATAGTTCAACATAGCTAAGGGAAGATACTTAACTATACTAGAGTAAATAAGCAAATTAATTCATATTTCCAAATGAATATATTTTTTTGACTGCAAACTCCTTTCGTATAGCTTTACATTGGTCTAACTCACACGGTCTTACAGAGATTTTACATAAGTTCAGTTTGTACATTCCTGTAAAAGTTTGTAAAACGTTATGTCAAAAGTTTCTGTCAACGTAAAACTGTCTACACTCTCTGTTAACGCAGATGCCATGTAAACTAAATATTAAAGTGTGACCAGCTGAGGGCAAGGGAAAATCCGCTCGGCGAGCACAATGCACTTTGGCGCAATATTTAAATAAGAACTAAAACTAATTGACTGTAATTACTTATTTGTCCTAATCATTACATTGCATTTCTGCCTTTTCAAGAAAGTTAATTTATGCAATTTAATAATAAGAATAATAATAATTATAATAATAATAATAATACATAAGTGTAGTAAAAATTCAAATTCGTAACCTGTGTTACATGGGCACTCCACCTAATTTATTTATTATTAGTTAGCATTATTTTTACAGCACTAATCATTAAATTTATTACATTGCTTTCATTGGTTTATCGATCGTTATCATTACAAAACACACTGAGATTTCCGAACATTTTAATGAATGGGATTTGTTATCATTTTGCAATTTAAAGATATTTTCTTGTTGTGATTATTTCCTATCTTAATACAGAAGGTTCACAGTTTGAATTGTTTAATTGCGGCTGATAAGATACACCAAATTATAAAATTCGAGTTAATTTTTCACAAAACGAATAGTATCAGTTTTGCTTGCGGGTAGTCACGTCGAGATAGTGAAGAATGGAAGTAATGCCAACGAGCTACGACTCAGGAGAACGAGTCTGGAGTGGGGCCAAACGGGATAATACCTATTCAGATGAGACTTCTATCGGCCAGGTAATATGCAGACACATGAGGAACTTGCCCAACAACGTCTGCCAGGTGAGTGAAAAAATAAAACCGCATTGCACAATAACAATTAATAAAACACCAAACCAGATAAACGATGCAGACGGAGTGACAGTCACCTTTGATCAGGCCATAACTTGGGCCATTCGATTAGCTCAGATCTTCAAGAAGAAAGGTCTCGAGTATCCGGACGTCATTGGCCTGGCAGTGAGGAACTCAACCTACGTAATGCCCCTCGGGGTGGCCTGTCTTTTAAATGGAACACCCTTCCACTCGATCAACGCGGCTATGGACGAAGGTTAGTAGTTACCGTGGTATCCCAGATTATCCCATATCATGCAGAATTGTTTTTTAGCTACAATGTGTCACGTTTTTTCGATAACCAAGCCGAAAATAATATTTTGCGATGGACAGGAATTCGACAAGGTTCGTGCCGCAAGTAAAGGGTGGCAAACGGAGATCCTCACAGTCACAGACCCTATCGAGGGAGTGCTCCATATTGAAAGCCTACTGGAACCCACAACAACTGAACTCTTCTACCAGTGAGTATATATATAGAATAATATATATAGTAAAATATCCGAACCTTTAGACCAGAGCCATTGAAGGAAGGAGGCGAACAGACGATGGCCATTTTGTGCTCCTCGGGGACTACTGGCTTGCCCAAGGCTGTTTGCATTTCCAATCAGTATTTGGAGCTGAATTATCCGTAGGTCTACACAGATTCCGAATCTTAACGATAAATATTTTAATTTATATTATTTATTTTTTCAGCATGTTGGACACTGAATCGGTAGTCTTTTCATTCAGTAGTCTCGACTGGGGCAGCGGCCTGACCTCCTTTCTCATGGGAACATTGATTGGCTGCACCCGCATCATAACCAACAAGCCGTTTACGCCGGATTATTTTGTAAGGCTCGTGGAGAAGTACAAGATCAACTTAGCTATTCTGCCGCATAGCCACTTGTCTACTCTAATCAACCATCCCGGATTCTCAAATGAAGCATTGGTCTCCCTTTGGAGCATAGTCTACATCGGCGGATTCACCTCCATGACCACCCTGAAAAAGGTTCAGGAGCTCTGTCCGAACACAATGCTCATAAACGGCTACGGAATGACGGAAACAAGTGGTATATCGTTTAATTTTGGACTTAGAAACGTTAACACGGTCGGCCAGCCACTGCCAGGTGTGAAGATTCGCATCGTGGACGAGGATGGCAAGTCCCTGGAATACAATGAGGTGGGCGAGATCTACGTGCACAACGGCCGGCAGTGGAAGGGGTACTTTGGCAATCCAGAAGAGACACGCCGTATGCAGGACCTTGATGGATGGTTCCACACCGGCGATCTTGGCTACTTTGATGAACAGAACCAGCTCTTTGTGGTGGATCGCAAAAAGGAGACGTGCAAGTACCAGGGCATCCACTATTGGCCCTCCGAGATCGAGGGCGTCATATCCGAGCTGCCTCAGGTGGAAGAAGTCTGTGTAGTGAGCATTTACGATGAATTGCAGGGAGATGCAGCAGGTGCTCTGGTGGTCAAGAAGCAGGGAGCCTCGATTACCGCGCAAGAGATCGCGGATCATGTGGCCAGGAAGCTGCCTTCAATTCAGAAGCAACTCCATGCCGGCGTTCAATTTACAGACAAGTTGCCAGCTAATCCCAATGGAAAGATGATCCGCAGGGTGGCACGAGAGGAATTTGTTGCCCTAAAAGAACAAGCGTCTAAATTATAAATTTTGTTAAAATTGTTTTTTTTCAAAATACATGATTTTTTTTAATGATTTTAAGTTTTTTTTTGTCCTGAATTAAATTGTTTCTGAAAAGGGTTTTGTTTTTTTACCCAGATGGGAGATGGAGGATGGCCCGCAGACATTTTCCTTACGTCAAAAGATTACGTTTCGATCGGACCAAAGTTTCCCACCATTTCCATCAGAGCTTGCCACCCTTTTCATCAGAGTTTGCCACCCTTTCCATCATAGTTTCCCACCCCTTATTTGTATCAGTCTGGCATCGCCAATGTGATCAGTGTGACCAGCTCCTCTCATTGATAAGGCCAACCTACAATCGATGTATCGCATGTACGTCAAGATAGCGTCGCATAGTTAGCGTCGAATCGGAAAGGTGGAATTGAAACACGGAGGGGTTTTTTATTTTGTATTTATTTCGTAAATAATTAACTAAAGCTATAGGATCCAAAAATTAAATGTCATATAGCTCCAATCTCCGATCGTTAGCATCTCAAGTATGCGGATATTTGATTTCCTTATATCGGCATTTTTATATCCTAATTTTTGGACAAATCAAAATTAAAAATAACCATAACTTGGCCAAAACAGCCTTAATTTCAAATCGAAAAGCCTTTCTCTGTTAGATTTTAATTGGTAAATTAATCTGCATACCGACTTTAAAAATAAAACAAAATAAAATTTTATTCCATTTTTGAAAATTTTAATGATGTAACCCCTTACACTTTTTTGAAAAATCGACCAAAAATTTTTCACCTTAATATTTCAATATTTTATTATTAAATAATTAAGATTTTAGCGGCGATTCCGAATATAAACGGCATTTGGCTGTCATTCCATTTTTGGCCAAATTATGCTCTTCAGAAGACATCAAATGCGGATTTTTGGGTCTTTAAATCGGCATTTTTATATCCTAATTTTTGGATAAATAAAAATAAAAATTAACCATATCTTGGCCAGAACAGCCTTAACTAGCCATGTAAGCTAGTTTAAAGTCAAATGTATGATATCTGTATGCCACCAGAACTCCATGTAGAGCTATGGTTAAATTTGGAAGCTTAAGTTGGCAGCTTTTCGATTTCATCGCTTGGGGTCGCCACTGCATAGGTAAAAACTATGTATGATGGTAACTTCGCCAGAACAGCCTTAACTAGCCATGTAAGCTAGTGTAAAGTCAAATGTAAGATATCTGTATGCCACCAGCGCTCCATGTAGAGCTATGGTTAAGCTTGGAAGCTTAAGTTTGCAGCTTTTCGATTTCACCGCTTGGAGCCGCCATTGAATAGGTAAAAACTATGTATGGATGTCGAGGTATACTGCATCGGCATTTTTATATCCTAATTTTTGGTCAAGTAATTTTTAAGGCAATAATTTATTATTAAATAATTAAGATTTTAGCGGCGATTCCGAATATAAACGGCATTTGGCTGTCATTCCATTTTTGGCCAAATTATGCTCTTCAGAAGACATCAAATGCGGATTTTTGGGTGCTTAAATCGGCATTTTTATATCCTAATTTTTTATCAAGTAATTTTTAAGGCAATAATATATTATTAAATAATTAAGATTTTAGCGGCGATTCCGAATATAAACGGCACTTGGCTGTCATTCCATTTTTGGCCAAGTTAT
>VNKC01004293.1:0-10050 GCA_008042775.1 Drosophila pectinifera | reverse complement strand
GAACGCAATCTGGAATCCATCCAGAGATTCGGAGAGGAAATGGACGCCGACAGAGTATATCGCGTAATACTTGTTACAGGAGCAATGTGTTGCGCGATTCTATGCATTGGCCTGACCTATCTACGATTCATCAAGCCAAAAAAATCTGCAATCGAGCTATGAGAGGTGATGGCTGGAATACGGTCGGCCGAGGGCGGCCTAGGTCTTGAAGGGAGAGTAGTGAACATAAGTTAATATGTGGCTACGAGCTAGAGCCGTGGACGATATTTAGTAAGCCAAGCGTGGCCAAAATGTTCAGTTCAGTTATAATTTTTAATCAATAAAGAGCACATCGCTCAAAAGAAGATTAAATCCGGCCATCGCCGGCATTATCTTTTTATTTTGTAACTATGGCCATCGCCGCCATTATTTTATTACTTGCAACTTCGGCCATCGCCGACATAATCCTACTATTTGAAATAAGGCCGCATCGCGTGATTAATTTCAATCAACAAAACTCAAAAGTGTATAAATACATATATATATATACTATATATATATATTTAGTAACATATCCATCAGCAAATCTCAATTGTAAACTTTTGTCACCAGATAAATTCATTGATCTGACACTTTAGTCTCTCGCTATGCACTTAAGATTGCTGCACGATCACACCATCCAGTACACTAATATTTAAACATAAGAGAGGAAGCAAAGGTTTCATTAAAAAAAAAATCAAAATTCAATTTTTTTTCTTTATTTAGAAAAATCGCAATGCACTAATATATATTTTTATTGCGCTTAGTACCTATCACCTTGGGTACCAATGTATAAGTCGTAGATATGACAGAATGATCAGTGTCGCCATGAGCCGAATCTTTTCAAATCAAAAAAAAAAATATAATGTATAAAAAGAACTTTATTTAGAGCCATTGTTTGAAATGAATTCGCAATTTTATGAGAAATTAAGTTTATTTTATTGAACTTTCGATAGATACATAATGGCACATTCAATATTGCCAAATAACAAAACAATAAAAAAGGATAAATACGGATGTATGGGAATTGTTAGCCATTATTTTCGGATAAAAAAGGATAAATTGACAGCACTATATTCCATTATAATATGGATCAATGCACAGTACATTCGATTGTCTTTATTAGAAAAAATATACAAATAATACGCAAGACGCAAATAATAATTGGTCTCGCTGCCACATATTATTTTTTTGTTAAACCGAAAACGAAAAAGTATAAACGCTGCTCGTGGAAAAGAGCGCTCGCTCGCCCGCGAATACAATCCGAGTGTTAAATATTTTTTTGTTTAAAGGCGGAAAGCTGTGTCAGAAATTTATTTGTGGCTACTGCTGCTATTGGGTGTGAGCGATCTTCGGCTGCCATAGCGCGACCCCAGGCTAGTAATTGCGTGAGGGAAAGATATTTGACTCACACAGTGCGAATTATTTTTTTTTACAGGGCCTCAAAAAGAGGCTAGGTAGAAATAAAAAGTAGAGCACTACGCATAAATACGAAAAATAAAATGAGATAAGAACCGGATCACGGAGAAAAAGAAGAAACAAACCCAAAAATATAAACAAGTGTACACTGGAAAAAATTGAAGAAGAAGAAATTGAAGAAATTTTCAAAATAAATTAAATTAAAGAAAATCACTAATAATTAAAGTGAACACTGAGGGAAAAAATGGATTTTTGGAAGTGAAAAATTATTACTTAAATTTTTTTAATATTATTTAATTTAATTAATAATTTTTTAAAAGCTTATTAATTTTATGATGATTTAAGTTTCAATGAGAGCGCGGTTTAAATTTCGATTTACTGAGATGTGGAAAAAGATACATTGTACTCGTTTTGATTCGAAAAGCAAAAACTTCATTTTCAGCTCTTCTGCACCGGGAGATCGATCTTTCGCCGAGGAATAACTCGAGTGAGTTGACTTAAAACCATTGATTATTTTTATTGAAAATTATATATACTAACAACATTGAGAAAACAAAATTAAATTATGAAAGATAAGATTTTGTTATTCAAATTTTATATATACATAAATCCTAACATTTTTTTTTTGTTAAACAAAGTTTACACACATCAATGCGATAATTTTATTTAAGCTCAAATAAAAAAAAATAAAATAAAACAAAACGAATAAAATCATTATAGAAAATACAGCACATTTAACAAAAATTAAGGAAACCAGTAATTATAGATAATCCCGCAATTCTAACAGTAAACCACCCGCATAGCTCAGTGATCACTGCGAATATAAACAGTAAAATTTTTCGTACTCAATCCCAAATAATACACTGGAAACTTAAGAAAATATTATATATATTTCTTTTATAATCTACCAAGTAATGTTTAATGTTTACTATTAATTGTTATTTACTTTATTACCAAAATCTTTGTTACCCTAGAATATAGTAAAAATGGTTGTTAAACAGAAAAGAACAATAATGAATACTTAAAATTTTTGAAAAACTGAACTCCGATGATGTTTCTACGATCATAGGGTACATAAGGGTCCGTTAGAGCCATGCTCTTAAGGAAAGTGGTCTTAGGTGGGGTAGGGCATTCAGCGAACACAATGACCCCAGAGTTTTGCTAGCAACCTCTATCTCTCTTCTTAACTATCATTTCTGAATTTATTTATTTAATTCTTCCGGTTTGTTTTCTAGCTCCCATTTTCTTTAGTCGCAAGCTCGCTCAATTTCTGGTCTTATTAAATAATAATTTGTAGCGAAGTAGATGTCTGTAGGAGCAAGACCACTACCCCCAAAGCCGACGACCTAGATCCGGATTCTAAAGCGTGTCCCCTAAAGTACAGATGCTTTGATATTGAACTAACATGTTCTTCGTTACACGTTACAATGTGGACATAGAGTTCTTAAAAATGTGGGTATGCTATTTTTTGTAGACAAAAAACCGGTGTGCCTAGTTGTAATGGAATAATGTATTAAACGCACACAATTATTGCAATACATTTGCATTTATTATTTCATGAGGCTTTTATTAAATTATATTTAATTTAAAGTAGAGTGTATTATTTTTTCTGGTTTCTTTTTTATCAGCAGTAACATTCGCACTGAGTAGATTTTAATTGTTGGATATAAAATGAATAGGCCTTCCTGTACCAATTAACGCTTACTTAGCCTTAGGGATTCCTTTTCAACTTAACTTTTCCTACCCCTTAAAATAAAGCGAAGCGTTAACTCTCAGTTGCTTTGACGGCTGATAGCTTTGTTGCACAGTGGCTCATTTTCATTTTTGAATTTGAAGTTGTCAAATTTGATACATTTTAATTAAGAATTCATAAAAATAATAGTTTTTCTGATTTAAAGTGCATATTTAAAAAAATAATAAATAAATAAAAGAAAACATTTATTGCGCTTCATTATTTTTAGTCAGCAAGCAAACAAAAAAATGACTATATATACCTCTTGTATTCCTTGTTTTGGCCTCTTGTGTTTCGTCCGACAATTCCCATATTGGGAGATACTTGGCTATGTCTTGTCCATGATCAAATACCTTATGAACTTTTGGTGTAAGTAATTTGCTTGGATAACTCTTCTTGAAAAGAATTGGCGTTCGGGCGACTCGAACAATTTTGCATATATTTTTATTATGTAACTCGGAATATTGAGTATTGCTTTACTTTCTTAATGTTTTCAGTATCTATTCCAGTAATATGAGCTGTTATTATAACATCCTGGAGGTGTTCCCATCGTTAGTATTTCCAAAACCTTGTTTGAGTTGGTCAGCCAACAATTCAAATTCTTTGCCAAAATATTTTTGTATTCTCCACATAGTATCCGTTTTTTTCAGGCAATATGTAAGCTTGCATTAAAAAGAATCGAATTCTGGCATATTCATAATTCTGGGCATAAGCAATTTGTACTTTACCAAAAACATATTTACTTTGAAGCCATTATTCATATTCTTCTCTCTTCAGCATGCATTTCACATTGCCGATTTTTATGGGGAGCAGATGATATTTAACTAAGACAGGATTGCAATTCAATTTGGGTTGGGTAAGACAGGTTTCTGCTTAGCTAGGCGCTCCAGTGTTACTTACATTATTTAATATAAATTCGCGTAGAAATTCGATCAATTCGCATAAAATATGGAAAAACTTTAAAGTGTGGGGAGGTGTTGGCACTATTTTTGATGTCAGCTTTTAAAAGGAGGAAACGGAGAGGTTAGGTAACGGAAGGGAATCTGGCAACGGTTTACCATTTTACTTATTTATGCATAGTTGCAAAAGCGTCCAACCCTGCCTGGGGCCAATTAAAATCAGAAATCCCTCAAAAGGTCAACCTCGCTTGGGCTACGGCATCCCGACACGGCTGGATTCAAACACTATAAGATTTTAATACATTTTCAAGTCAATGGTTTTAATTACAGAAATAAACATGTAGAAAGCTACAGTCGAGTGTGACCGACTGTGAAATACCCGGTACCCAAAGGATTGTGGGTGAAATTAAAATACACATGGGCATTAACAAATGAAGAGAAAATGCTGCTAAGAATATGTTGAGCAACACCCAAAGAACGCAGATGTTAAGCGAAACATGTTAATCAACTTGTTGGTGCTGCCAACTTAAATGTAGATGTGGCAAAAGCTCAGCATACAATCAAACTGACTGCCATGATTATAGGGTCGGATATGTCAATTAACAATCTTTCTAATGGTCAGCACGATTGAAATCGACTATGGATCAACCCCAATTGATACCGATGCTACGATATCACCTAATAAGGCTTCAGTACCGCTCTATCTATATATAGTCCTATAGTAATTAAAAAAAAACACCGTGACCCTTGAGGTCAAATTTAATGTTTCCCCAAGCCCAAGCCAATAATTTAGCGGAACTGTAATTGTATGTTTTTTTTGTCTTGTTTCTATATCATTAAATTTTATCAGTTGTTTTAGTAAG
Source organism: Drosophila pectinifera (assembly GCA_008042775.1). Lineage (NCBI taxonomy): Eukaryota > Metazoa > Arthropoda > Insecta > Diptera > Drosophilidae > Drosophila > Drosophila pectinifera. Next base: position 5,119 of record VNKC01004293.1, on the reverse strand, counting down.
CTTTACAATAACAACTGGCAAACATCGATCTGTCCTTTTGAGCTTTTAATGTTGGATCCTTTCAATTCATAAGAATACAATTTACAGTTCACTCACATGTCTGCAATTCTGATCTGATAAACTATAGGTTTCTTAAAGAAAGTCTGATAACTGATAAAGATAAAAATGGAGCTTTGGCTTGCATTAAGCTTGCGCCGGCGATAATGCAGTTTCACTGGCTTTCTATTTGTTATTAAATATCTGACCGCTTATATATCATTTCTCTCTGTCTACACTCAGCGCAAATTCGACTTGAACATTTTAAAATAAAAATGTTTTTAAATATTTTATTTAGATTAATAAATAATAATAATTTAACAAAAAAAAATTTGGAAAAATGTATATATAATTAATTTCAATAATTATAATAATTTTTAATTAGGTTTAAATAAATTTTCGTGATCTAATTTTTACAACGGCATTTGACCATCGGTGCGAACTTCGAATCGAACTTCAAAAAATCAAAGCCATATAATTTTATGCTTATTCACCGATTGGTGCCTCACAGCACAGAAAACTAAAATAGAAATGGCTATATCTCTTCTGGCAAGTATAACATTATTTTCGCCTATCCATTAGATTGCATAATTTTTAATTCGTTGAAGGCAAGGTTTTGGTAATAATTTAAAAAGTGTTACTTCAGACTAGGTGTCAGTTCTACATAAAATATTTAAATTGAATTAAATCATTTTTATAGGCTCGTGCAGAGATCTCTTCGGTGTGGCCAATTCTTAAAAAAAAAATGAGAAAAGATTTCTCAGGGATATATTTCTTATCTTCCGGTATCATTTGAGTTGTTTAAGCTATCTTGATAGCTATTCAAAAATTATGGGGGCTTCAAGCTGTCGCAAAGATAAGTGGACAGGTACATTGGTGGAAAATAAGACAGTATTTGCATGCTTTTAGGATGCTGTAGTAACAAAGTTACTACCGACAAGCGGCATTTATTACAATATAGGCATAAATATTTCAAGCAGATCAAAATAAGAGAGTTCCATTTTACGATACATTTCCACATGTATAAACTTAACTCATTGGTTTAAACTCAGCTACATGACTACCAATAAAAAACTAGTTGGGATCTATCAATGCTTTACTAGAAAACTACAATACATAGGTTCTCAATACCTACAGCTGCCTTTAGAAATACTAAATCATTTTAAGTTTATATTTTCATTGAACATTTTATTTTTTTAGTAAACAATCAAAAGTTTTAGTTTGGCGAATTAATTTTGCCCCTTTCGGTAGGCGTAGCCTAATTAATATAAAATTAAAAAATTTTTTTTAACTTTTATGTATTTCTATAAAAAAATCAAGTAGATAACTTAATTACTTCATAAGTTATTAACTTTAAAACATGTTTTGTGCGTCGTATTATGCTGTGCCCATATAAATAAATAATTAAATAAATGCACCATTTTCATTGCAATTTATTCATTATTTCGGAAGATATATTCAATACATCAAATTTAAAATGTGTTTTTCTATTTTTTATCACAATACTTAAAGAACATGAGTAAAGAGACTTAATTGCTTTCCATGATGTGTTCAAAAATTTTAATGGTGCTATAAAAGAGGAAAGAGAAGGGAAAATAAATACCAATAATTTAGTTGCATAGCTTGGGGAATCATTAAATTTGGCCTCAAGGGAGTTCCCGGTGTTTTTTTTAATAACTATAGGGCTGTATATAGTTAGATCGGTACTGAAGCCCTATTAGGTGATATCGTTAAATCGTGTTGACCATTAGTTTAGTTGAGATATGCGATGTTGAACTGAATTTTGCGCTACACCATGTTTGAAAGTTACTTAGATCTGTTTGTAAGTGCGACTTGCGAGAGCCGTCCTAATATTGCATGCAAAGTTTAACTTCGTCAGCGTAAATAAATAAAGTACTTACTCTAGATTTAGTCAGATCTTTGGGCAGGTCGTTACTGAACAATGTAAACAATAAGGGACCCAAAAGATTCCCATGCGGGACACCAGAGGTAACCAAGAGAATATTAGATAAGTTATTTTTAAAGAGAACCATTCACGTCCTGCTTTCGCTTAAGCTGGGACTGAATTTACACGATGTATGAAAATATCTGGTTTGAGCAAAAAGATTGGCGATTGCCAGATCAGTGTTTGCTGTCGTATTTTAAAATAAAAGTGAGGAAGGATGTGTTACGTTTACTGCTGACGAAATTATATAACTGTTTAGGTCAAATAGTTTTTGTAACACTGGACGTTAAGCACGGTATAAATAGACCAAGCTATTTAACATTCATAGATAACCAGACTCTAAGAACTATTTAAAATTACATTCAACCAATGCTTAGAATATTTTAAGTCTCACGCGCGTGTTAGTCACGCGGTTTATTATATGGTTTCAGAATATATATGTAGTTTTAGTTTAAAATCACGTTCGACCAACGCATACAAAGTGCCAGGCGCCCCCTTCGTCAAAGTACATGTAATAAGAGGTCTTCTCTTTCAAACGGTTGTGTTTTTGTTTTACGCTTCGATTTTGAGTTAAATTTTTATTATAAACCATCATCCGTTACGCCACTCCTAAAGTTCGACGGTATAAGCTCGCTTTTGTCCTTACGCTCTCTCCCCGCACGTACCTGCTCTCTCGCTCTCCTCCCACACTTAACTTAATACAATGACCTCTAATATTATCTGTGCTTTTAAATCCAGCAAGAAAATAATTTCTGCAAAGGAGCCTAGTATCAGTTGCTGGCATTGCGACAAAATTGTGCATGTCAAGGGCATTAATAAAAATAATAAATAAAGTGGTCTTTCAAGACCAGGCCGTACCTATTATCTGAATTATTAACTTTTGAGGAATGCTACGATGTTGAATTCCTTTATGTGAAGCTATCACTTTTCACTTATATTATATATCCTACATTCAATTGTCGGAACTTCATATTTATTGCAACCGCCTTACCGCTGTCAATTCGGTTTCCAATAGACTTCCAGATAAGGACCTTTTAGTAGTTCTAAGTGACTTTAATATCCCTGGAGCTATTTGGTCCTCAAATGAATCCTCAATTACGCTTTTAGCTACAGCACAATTTGATTTTATTTATTATTTGAAATTCCTTAGATCGCTTGCTTGATCTCTGCTTGTCTCTGATCCGAGTCAGTTTGGTTAGGGTGGTGCCACTCACGCTACCTGACGATCCATATCATTCTACTTTCGATATGACTATCGATATTGGGATTACTATGGATAATAAGTCTCATCGGCCAGCTAAGAATGTCCACTGCTTTCGCAGGGCGGTCTTTGGATGGCTGAACAGTTTTATATCTGAATTTAGTTGATCCGATCTATACATGAGCACTTATATGGTATTATGGTATAGATATTTTGTACAATACCATGAATTCCTCTTATAAAGAATGTGTTCCGCTATACTATCCGTCAACCTCAAACAAGCCTCCCTGGTTTAGTATAGAGTTGACTCGTCTCAAAAATAGAAGGGCCGACCTCTATTCTAATTTTAAACATTCCGGATCTCAAGCTGTTTTTCTCGCTTTTTAGTGGTTTAGTCTAATTCCACCGTACTCGCATTTGAAAATACAACAGCATATAATGATCAGGCAGTTGCTGATCTTTATGCTTAGTTTTTTCAAACAACCTATTCGACTGACTTAAACCTGACTTAATCGAACCTAATCTTCAGTCAGAGTTTAAGCGAAAGCTAACTTCTGTACAATCTTTAACGCGTCAAGCCGGTTTATTCTCCGATGGAATACTAGGCTGTGTGCTTATGTATTGTGCCGAGGCCTTGTACAATCCTTTTTACCTTATCCTTAGAAACCTGCCAATTCCCCCTTATTTAAAAGGATTCATTCGTTATTCCTTTCCACAAAAAAAGTAGCAAATCGGATGCGAAGAACTATAGAGGAATCTCCAAATTGTCAGTAATTAGTCCCAATTTGCATCACCTATGTAGATCAGTAATTACTCTATGGCAACATAGATTTATTAGACGAAGATCAACGACAGCTAACCGTCTGGAGCTCACCTCTTTCATTATAAGAGGGCTTCCCAAAAGATTTGCAGACAGATGTTATTTATACTGACTTCAATAAAGCATTTGACTCAGTTAATCATTCCCTTCATGTTAGGAAACTTAATGGGTTTTCCTGTTTATCTTCTTAGGTGAATCTCGAGGCAGAACGCAAAGATCATCTATAAAAATAATTTATCTAATGTTCTTTGGGTTACCTCTGGTGTCCTGCAGGGGAGTAATCTTGGTCCCTTATTGTACTGTCCAAAGTACTGACTAACTCAAGAGTATTTATGTACGCTAACGACTTTAAACTTTGCCTGCAGTACAAGGACGGCTCTCGCCAGACAGACTTACAAAAGATCTTAATAATTTTTAGACATGGTGCAGTACAAACTTATTAAACCTGAACACCTCTAAGTGCAAGCTGATGACATTCTCACGTGTTACTCCAAAGCTTGCGACTTATACGATGAACTGCTGCTCTTTGGAAAGAATCACTCTAGTTGACGATTTGGGTGTCCGCCTAGATCCTAAACTTGAGTTTATTGATCATATTTCGTGCATGGTGAATAAAGCCAGGGGTGTGCTCGGACTTAATAAGCGGTGGTCAAAGGTGGTTTGATGACCCTTATGTTACGAAGAACTTATACACTTCGTTAGTCCGTCCTATCCGGACCCTGCGGGTGGAGTCCCCAGTGGGATGTTCATAGCAAACGCATTGAATCAGTTCTAAAGAACTTATTACTTTCCGCTCTACGTGGCTTAAACTGGGATGTAAACTTAAGGTTACCCTCCTATTCCAACAGATTTCTCCTGATTAACCTACCTTCTTTAGCAAACCGTAGAACGATGCTAGGCATCCCTTTCTTATATAACCTAATCCGTGGTGAAGTGGAGAGTACTGACCTATTAGGTCTGCTAAATTTCCACGTACCTTGTAAAAACACTAGGTCCTAAACTAAACGTAAATAAGTTTTGCACCATTGTAGAACTTCTTACGAATTCCATGAACCCTTTAGAGTATTATGTGCAAATTATAATGATTTGTACCACATAATATCATCTGTAGATAGCC
>VNKC01004287.1:0-13313 GCA_008042775.1 Drosophila pectinifera | reverse complement strand
CACCGATCTTGCGAAAAGTTACGTGAACCTGGCACTCACACCCCTAGGTCATACTTTGGGATCAGGGCAATAGCACCCGAAAAGTGCTACCATCAGCTATAATATAAATACGAAAAAATTTATTTTTCCATTTTCTGACAAAAAATTTATATCTGCTTAAAACGTGAATCAGTACGTATTTAATTGGCGTCCACTTCAGCACTAGAAAACTAAGAAAACAGTATAACTAATCTAAGGACGTAATATTCGGCTTAAGGTTAATATGAAATGAATACATTAGTACAGTCGTGCTCTAAAAATATAAGTGTAATCGGATGATAAATATGGGAGTTATTAAAAAAAAGTTTCTGTATATGCTAAAATTCAGCAATTTCTTTATTTGTTTTGTGAGCTCCAATGGGTGTTGCTCAACATGTTCCTAGCAAAATTAGTCTTTTTTCGGTGTTGTTGTAACATTTGTCTTCATTTGTGAACAATGCTTTGTGTACCAGGTATCTCACAATCAATAACACTCTACTGTAGCCTTCCTACTTCTATTATTTGATTAGCGGACCGCAGCATAATCTAACCCATGTCAATATAGATTTCAAATGGGGCTTTAGTGTTGCTTAAGGCTAATAATTTAACATAAACATATTAGGGAAAAATATTGATTCTGTTGTTGTTGCATAATTTAAAGTAAAGTCCCGCTCGGCCAGGTTTTGAGGGTGGTGTCGCTTCAGTCTTCTTTTCAGTATTGTCCGAGGGTCAGCAATACTAATAGCAACCGTTCATAGTTTCCTGACTAGACCATCAGGGTGAACACTTAGTATTTGCATGCATGTTTTTAATTCTGGAGCTTATCGCGCAGTTTGCTCACTTTAAGGTCAAGTTCAATATCTCTTTCTCTAAATTTTTTCCTGTAGGATTTTGAGTTTATTTAGGTTACTTTTCGCAGCTAGAAGAGACTGGGTACTATTATGGCCTTATAGATCATGACCTCGTTTGTCAAGTGATAGCTTTTTGCGAGTAGCAGGAAGCCATGACATCCGAATAACCTTGGTCTTAAAGAAAAGCTGTAGAAAATATAAAGATATAATATATTTAAAGTTTTCTATTTGACCCTGCTTTCTTTGTGTAATGACCTTGTTTAAACAGTTAGTCAGCCTACTGTGTATCTGCTGAACACGAGAATCTCTTATTCTTGAATTCTCTTATAATCAATTCAGGTTTTGGAAGCAGCCGAAAACAACAAATCCAATTGAGTTTTGAAGCTCGCTAAGGAACGAGAGAGAAAGCGGTTGGCACGAGAAGAAGCAAGACAGCGAAAGAAGCAATCCGAGGAAGTGTTGCCACAGGTTTTGGGTATAACAGTTTGACGAGATTTTGGCATTGCGAGTAGAAAAATTACGACGGAAGTTTACACAGCTGCAGTTGAATACGATCGGATTGAAAGCAGAATTACAAAAACGCTTCCATTACGGTTTGATCGAGGAATGTGAGTCAGAGGCTAAGGATGAACCGGCAGGTTTTAGGTTACATCATCAACCCCTACAGCCCAGACTAACAGAGTAGGACATCAACGCCTGGATGTCGAGGATATTGCTTCTCAGTTTTCGGGCACAAGTGCCAAAAATATAAATTTTTGGGTAGAAGAGTTGAAAGATTTTGCAGCTACTGTAGACTGGAAGTCGAATCTTTGCAGGAATTTCTGTATGCTTTGATGGAGATAGCGAAACCAATTCGTTTGGAGGAGAAAAGACTAATCGAATATTTCGTAGAAGGTATCCCAGATGCATGATCAAATAAAGCCATGCTTTATCTGTTGTTCATCTAAGTAGTAGGTTCATCCAAGCCACTAAGTAAGTTTACTTTTCAGGGAGGTAAGTCTACGAATGAGGTAACCAAGGAAAAGACCTAAGATTCGAATCGGAAATGTTTCAGGTGTGGAGATCCGTCACATATGAAGAGAGATTGTCCTGTGAGAGAGAAATGTTTCATATGTAATCAACCAGGACATCGAGCAGTGCAATGTAGGGCTGGGGCTCAAGTCGAAGCGGAGGAAGCAACAAATGTGGTTCAAGCAGAGAAAGTCGTTACAAAGCAATCTGAAATCGGGATTGGTTAATACAGCAGCAGAGCTTTGCTTGATGCGTAGGCGAGTATTTTTGAAATATTGACGGAACCAAAAGCAGATGATGTACAGATAGCTCAAAGTTCGTACATGTAGCTGATGAACGAGTTTAAGAGCCTGTGCATGTTAAGCACAGAAGATTACAAGTTAGGTTTTGGGCTTGAATTGGAGCATTTAAGTCAGGGTGTCACTTCACAAGTGGAGTCTATTGTTGAGAACTATAAGCTGAAAAGAAACCTTAGTTCGCCAATGGAGATGAAGATTCTATTGACAGAAGAGTTGCCCGTATATCAACATCCAACATCCGTTTAGCTTATTGAGATAAAAAAATAATTGATGATCAGGTGCACGAATGGCTTCGGGAAGGAATATTCAAAAATGATAAAAAGAACGGGAAAAAGCATTTGTGCTGTGACTATCGGAAATTGAATGAAAAGAGCTCTATCTCTCCAACTGCACACATGGATTACGTCATTGAAAAACTGTAAGGTGGAGAGATTTTCACTACACTGGACTTGTCAAATGAATTCTTTCATGTTCCTCTGCCACCAGAATCTCAGAAGTACACTTCGTTTGTAACAATGAGCGGTCAGTACGAGTTCAAGTTTGTACCCTTTGGCATCACGAATTCCCCAGCAGTGTTTACCAGATATATCATGGCAGTATTGCGAGACTTGATAAAAAATGAGGATGCAGTAGTATTCATGGATGATGTCATCAGTGCTAGCCAGAGTGTTGGAGAACGTGTGCTGAAATTAAAACGTTTTCTGAAGGTGTCAGAAGAGAATGGTTTGAGCATAAATTGGAGCAAGTGTCAGATTTTGAAGAAGAAAGTGATTTTCTTAAGATATATAGTGAATAAAGGGACTATCAAGCCAGGAGATGAGAAAACTAGAGCGGTTGCTGATTTTTCGATACCTCGTGATAAGAAAGGAATCCAACGATTCGCAATGATTACGAAAAAAAGGAGTGTCGCGTTGGGCATGTATCTGCAAGATTTCGACTACGAAATCGAACATAGATCAGGCTCAGATGATACCTGTAGATTCATTGAGCAGGGTGTTGTGTTTCGTTGTGACAGATAGTTTGATTTATCGTTTGAGAGAGGCGCAGCAAACAGATGATTGGACAGAGGGAGTAACAAGCGTGGTTGAGACGAAAGGGTATGAGGATTTCTACGTATCGAATGGAATAGACAATAAGGGTTCCTAACACCAATCGACAAAGGCGACAAGCCATTAGTAACATACCATATTGACCACATTGGCCCCATGTAGTTGAACAAAATGCCAAACAATCACATTCTCGTTATAGTTGATGGCGTTTCTAAGTACGTATAGTTATACCCTAAGCACTGGAATTGAGAAGTCCTAACTTGTTTGGAGCGTCAGGCAATCAATTTCGGTAATCCGTATAGGATCGTTTCTGATGGAGGAACCGCGTTTACTTCACACATGTCTAAAGAGTATTGTGAAAGGGAAAAAATTCAGCACTGGCTGATTGCAACCGGAGTTCCAAGGGGAAATTGCCAGGTAGGACGCATTCACAATATATTAGTCCCTATGCTGTCGAAACTGAGCAAAGAAAACACAGGGTGCTGGTATAAACATGTTGGCACGGTGCAGCAGATAATTAATGATACCGAGCCGAGGAATAAAAAAGTTTCTCAGTTTAAGCTACTAATAGGAATTGATATGAGTGCTAATAATGTAAAGCTCAAAGATTTAATTCAGGAGTGTATAATTTCAGAGTTAGACGATGAGAGGGAAAAATATCGCAGAAAAGCAAGAGAGAAAGTATACAAAAATAAAAAAAAAAGGGGCTTTGACTCTAATAGAAAGATTGAAAGGAAGTTTGCACTGAATTATCTAGTTGCTATAAAACGCACGCAGTATGGTATAGGCTTTTCGCTAAACGAAAAGTTTCGAAAGCCATATAAAGTCGTTCAAATAAATGATCATGGGAGTTACGAAGTTGAAAGGATTGGAGAAGGAGAGTCCATATAGGACTAAGACAGTTGAAGAGTACATGAAACTATTCGGGACGAATAAATCGTCAGGAAGGCCGAATGTGTGATCTGGAAGTGGTAAAGGAGTGGCTAGAGCCACCAGCAGTGGTCTCAACTACTAGTCTCTGTCTCTCCCTCTTAAAATATACTGAAAGGAATATTCGATTGCAGCGTGAGAACAAACAGGTCACTCTCTCGCTAATTCAGTCGCTGCCTGAATGTCGTTGATCGCACACCAACTTAGATTTGTCAAATTTAAGCAACAATGTGAATAAACAATATCCAAATATTATTAAAGCCGGTGTAACAACTTTAATTGAAAAGAGGACACTGCACAAATTGAGGATCAATTATCAAAATTAATTTATTTCCTAAGTTGTTTAATTGTAAAATGATGTTTGTGTTTATCGCAGCCTAGCCTAAGTGTGTGACTCCTTTAAACTTGACTCCCCGGTTTCATGTATTTTTAACCATTGATGCAAAGCTATTTTAGAAGGGGTTCTGTAATAGGATGGTAATAGTATTCTTTATATAACTACCTATATATTTTCTATTTTCTTTCGTCTCACTATTACAAGGAAACTCATGTGGATATTAAAGCTTTTTTTAGGCAAACTAAATTCCATGTAATCTGGACTTATTGAGCTGCAGGCCAGATTTTATTACTTACTTACTTTAATGGCGTTCCTTTATTGCCCTAATGGGAATGGGACGAGGAAGTCTCAACCTGAGGTGGACTCGCTGGTGTGCCGCCAAAGCTCGCTGGATTATATGTGGGTTCTTTAGAATCCACTCACTTCTCCACTGTAAGCAGAATATATTTGCCTGGAAAAAATGCCCCACAAGTTGTGCAATACTTAAATAATATGATCGAACTGTGTTTCGGCGAACTTCTTTTCCCATCGCAACACTGTTCTCCTTTGAATCGTCGCGGGCATTGTAATACGACATTCTAACGTTTATTGATAGTAAACAGATAAGACATGTTTTTGAGCCAGTCTCTTTTAGTATCAGCTCCCCTATATTTTGCTCTTTGGAAATCTAATGGTTTTATTTTAATTAAATTTTGTTTTAGTTTATTTATTCATCTTTTCCGGAGATTATGAGCCTATTGCTCTAGCGGCTGAGCTAGCCGGGTTGCCAGCTGCATTTTTGTGTTTTCTTTATTTTATATCAATATATATTTATTTACTTATTTTATTCTATAATATATTTTTTATTACTGTTTGGGGGATTTCTAAATTTCGAATTTTTATACTTTTCAAATAGGTAGACATTCACGAGCAACCAGACTCTAAGAACCATTTGAACTCACATCCGACCAACGCAGTAAATATTAAGTATTATTAACCCCTTCGTCAAAAAACATGTAATAAGACTTACATATATACACGCCGCCTATAAATAGGCGTTTAATATATACAGAAGAGAATCACTTATAAAAACTTCGACCTTTGGGCGTGAGCGCCCAATATAGTTCCTAACGAAGTACTTGTGTTTTAGTTAGGGACTCGGCGGGTAGTGGTGATACGCTGCTAAATGTGAAGACCAGAACGAGCTGCATAATTAATGTTATTCGGTTTTGTCACTTACTAATTGGATGTCTTTCTAGCTGCAGAGTTTTTTTCTTTCACTTCGGCAATAGGCTTTCAATGTCTAATAGCTTGCGCTTTGTTATCATGGAATTTTATTTTTTTTTTAATTTTAAGCCATAAATTCAAAAGTCAAAAAAGAAAATTAGCTAAGTTAGCCAAACAGCCAAATTTACAAAATATATGGCATGGAATTACAGAGATCCTTTTAGGCTAGTTATGGGCAGGTGAAGGAAGAAACAAGTTAGAATGCTACAGTCGAATAAGCTCGACTGTGAGGTACTAAAGACTTTGTGCGTTGAATAAAAAGAAAACGAATTCAATGACATCATCCATAATTTCCGTATTCAGAAAAAAATTCATTTTAATTGTATAAATGAAGAACTATTTATTACGACAATCGCGGCAAAAGATAAAGATGTGGGAGTAGCTAGTGGTCTGCGTCGACACAGCACTCTACTTACGCAAAATAAGGGTTCGGGCCGTGCAAATTCTTAGATATGTCTAGTATTAGTTTTTATGTATGCTTAGTTTTGTCTAGCTTAGTTTTTGGCATATTCAGCAGTATCTTTTGGTGTTCTATCAGTATAGTTAATCTTGAAGGTACTTATAAAGAACCTTAAGTTTTTTTTCGTTTTAATGAAGCTAATTGTATTTGAAACATAAAGGGCTTATCATTGTTTTTATACCATATTTCTATTAAATTAAAACCGAAATTCTGAAATTAAAAAAATATAAATATTTCGAAGTAAGTCGGTATACATAAAAATAGAAGAAATACAAAGGGGTTGAAAATCAGCAAATTACCTCATTTGCGAAATCTAAGAAGTTTTAAAAATACTTCCCCATTTAAAAGAATTTTATAATGAAGCTAGAGGAACATGTGTACCCTAACAACGTTGCGTAGCTATTTGTTGAATTCTTCAAACACATTTTTGCAATAATACGACCCCACAATGGTACAAACAATAACATCATTTCCGTAGAACTTGAACCATGATAAGACAAATCGTCTGCCATCTCAATCAATATTCCAGACAACACCATGAAGTGTTTCGATATTCTACATATCCAATTTGGTCTCAAAGCAACAGAGTTCCTTACCCCTCTTCCGTACAAGCAGTCAAAAACGCTGGGTTCAATACTAATCGGACTCAGTAATGGATGTATTTAAATAAAAACTGCGTCTAAGGGTTTATGTAGTGAACGCAGGCTTATTTAAAACTATCAATTTCATTTCTAGCACTGGTGGGCGGGATCAGAAAAGATGTACACCCGCTGTTGTAGAAATTAGAGGAGATAGAGACCAAGCTGCAGGAGACAGACAAATTGCTATCTAAGCCAACTGACTTAACAACGTCCTTGGAGGTCAATGGGCACCGGGTGATTAGGTGCGATGAGGATCTTTTTACGGACTTCCTGGCAAAGTGCATTGTTTAGGACAACAGTGTTTACAAGGCGCTAAGTATTCAGCTCGTCTCCCTCAAGGAGATCCCAAGAAAACCCCCAGACCGCATCTGGTTGCCAAACGGGCAATCGGATCATGGAAGTGTTTTCAAGACTCTACCAGCCAGTTTATATGGAGGACTGTGTCATCGTTAAGACAGAAAGGGTAATGAAGACAAGCCAGCCGAACTCGTTGCTAATCAACCAGCGATGCCTTTAATAGTTGGAAAAATCCGACCACAAGGTCCAGTACGGCAATAGGAAGCAAATGATCAACGACGGTCATCGATACACCACCACATACAGCTCTTTAATAATACCAATCGTCATGCAGATAAACATGAACGCTTCAGCTAAACATGTTGTTCTTATCCGGGAGGACATTGACATCGGTGTATTCCAAGAACCATCAATCAGGACGAGTACATCTCTGGCATAAAACTAAACTGGTACACAATACTATACACAAACTCGACTGGTATATCTATCGGGTATAATCATTAAAAACAACATTAACGCTCATTTATATCACAACTTCAAAACCAAGATATTACAGCAACAATAGTTGCCTCAGGATTAATGGCACTGGACGAACAGGTTCCCCCATAGCCAGTAATCAATCTTATGCAGTTAGCCAAGGAGACTGAGACTACGCGTATCCTTGCATGTGACGCTATCGCGAGCCACTCACTGTAGGGAACTAAACAATCAAACAAAATTTCGATAGTATTATATATAGTGACGTCACAGTTTGCAAAAGGGTTAAAATAAAAACTCCAACCAAGATTTTTCCAAACACGGAAAACTTTAAGAGCCATTCGGCACCGAAACGCAGCCCTCGCAATACAAACTAGATACAATTTTTTAGGATTGTATAGTCTAAAATTGAAAATAGGATGGTTGAGGTGTAATCTACCTATAAAAGATTTGTCAAGGAAGTCGAAAACCTAACAATCATCCTCAACAACTCATATGAGGATTCATGCAGAATCACGTACTCCAGGAAGACATACCCACTATGGTGGAGTACAGAGGCTAAGTGAGCTGATTTCAAGATTGAATGACGTTTATAAATAATTATCTCTCCAATGTTTGAGACCTGAGTCTAATGCACGTCAAAAGTAAGATTTGATGATTTATATTTTATCAAAGAGGTATCCTCTCAAAAATTATTTTATATGGGATGCGCATCTCAACTCTATATTAATCATATAATTTTATGCACTCTTTACGTATTCCAAAGGATAAGCATTAGTCCCGTTCACCAGATCAGGGATTGATCAGTAATCAAGTTTGTTCTGGTGAACGCTTATAATACATTAAGCCGACTTAAGAATAATCGACCGGATTTCTATCGGCATGCTGATTCTTTTCTCTAAAATGGACAAAGTTTCCAAACATGAACAAAGAATGTAAGTAAGTTTTAGAATATAAAAAAAATAAATTTGCTAATTTACTTTTATATGGCGGAAAGGCGGATATAAGAAACGGCCGTCACCGTACCTCACCTCCAGATAAACTGGAGTCGAAGAATACCCGACATAAGGTACTAAAAAAATTGACTAGCATTATGGAGGAGAACATAGTGTTGCAAATAGAGTTCATTCAAAAATTCTGATTCTTAGAAACATATAAATGTTAGTACATTTTCGTATATCCAATGGAATCTTAAACACATTTTATAACATAAAAAAGCACCTAACGTTTTTCTAAGGAATATAGCTCAATAAGAAACATCTTTATTATTATCCCTATATCTAAAATTTTTCTGACAAATAAAAACTATCCCAGTACACTTCCATAATTGTTGAAAAAGGAATCATGGTACGATTTTCATTACAACTTGCTGGATGTACATTAAATAAATACAAAATTGGTTCACATTAACGAATGAAATTATTTCTTATGTTGATTTTATCTATATGTCCACCATCGAAATACGTCAACAGCAATCCATCATGCATCAAGATAAAGTAACGAAATAGTTTTACACTCCTTTTACGCAAAATGCATCATAATCAGTGATCCTACGCGTTCTACAGAATTTTCGTAAGATCAGTGATCAGTGATCGTGTTGTTCGGGTAAACTGCTACCATTAATTCTTAGTGGGCCTGAATTCCTTAATTGAGTTAGGTTTGGCATAATTTTTCAGCTTTCCATTAGTTCGGTAAGACAGATGTAGTAAATGGGTTGCGTGCATTAACGCCAGGATTTACCTTCGAAATAGTCGACTCTTCAGTATTTACTGACCTTGATATAATAAATCTTTTCTATTTTTATATCTGTTACCCATAAGGTACGAAGGGTCTTAAAACTTAGCAAATACCAAAAATATATGTGAAAGGCACTTAATCAAAGCAACAATAATAATTACAAAGCAATTCGACATAGCCATGTCCGTCTGTTCTTCCGTTTGAGACGTCAGATCTCTAGACTATAAAAGCTAGACCTACAAAATTTGATGAAAATACTTTTAGCTAATGCAAAAGGATCAAGTTTATTTCAAAATTTCGTTACGTCCACCGCACTCACAAGTAATCAAAGACATATAGAAAAGTTGAAGCTGTAAAAGATTTACCTGTGTGGATCGAGTCTGAAAATTTGGTATAATCGGATGATACATATAGAAGAGAATGAAGTTCAAAACCTCTACTCCATCTTCGCTTGCACTTACCCAATTTTTGTGTTTATTACTCTCCAATGCAGTTTTCAATATTTCCTATATTACGTGTCCGACATTTCCCAACTTTCCTTGTTTTGCCTGGAGGTACTCGGCTGTTCTCCTCTTGTATGTACTATTTTTTTTTTTTTACTTTTAATTTATTTGAAAATCTTTTAACTATAATTGTGTAACTAATTTTATTTTATAACACCATATCATTATTTTCATCTTCACTTGCACTCATTAGAGCGTTATTAGATGTAGAAATTTCATTTGCGCACTAATAATACTTTTTTTTGTTCATCGCTTGTTTTACTGGCAACTTATATATTATAAGGAACTGATTTTTTTGCGATATAAATAAACAAATCTTGGGGCTCATCTATGATGATGTATTTTAGGTATGTTAGACATGTATTTCATAGGGGGTAGCAAGAGCATTTTTAACAGGCATGAATCTCATATATAAATGTGTGGCACTGTTGATATCTTTTATATAAATATGATAATCAATTTTAATTGTTGTATGATTAATAATTGCTCAATCTATAAAAAAAATGTTGAACAAGGCGCGTGTTTATGTTATATGCAAAATAGTATTGTTTTTTATAAGAACACAGCCTCATCAAAAATTTCAGAGTTTTGTATTTGTATTTATTAAAGCTCATTAATTTTTTTTTTTTAATTTTGGGATATCAGAGTGCCTTACCCTTATGTCTCCGGTATTCGCTTAGGTCCGAAATGAGTACACTAACCAGGGATGTAATTTTAACCAGAGCTTAACATAATACATTTTCTGTAACCTTGTCTTTTTAACGTTTTTTGCTCGAGGTGTAGGGGAGAGACAGCTGGACTCTTTTGTTGGACAAACAATAAGTTAACGAGGACAGTGCGGAGAATGTTAGATTAGACATCTCACGTCTGCTTTACAATACTAGGTCACTGTGTAATAGTGGACGCATCTTGAGTAATCTGTCTGAGGGAATAGCACAAAAATTTCAACAAATGTGAACTAAAACTGTGGACAAAAGGTTTGACAGTTTTACCGGAAGCAGTACAACTTTAGCAACAGGACGTTTCATTATTCTGCGAGCAGTGGGGCCAACAGCATATGGCCAACAGCTCCAGGACCTGAATCAATTCTACCATGCCTCACACCTTTGATGTTAATTTTTAAATTTTCGGGTTCAACTGTGGCGAGGGGCCCTTTAAATTATTTGTCGTCAACGTTTTTAAGTCTGTAGGGTCTTCGAACATAGAAGAGAGCGTGGAAGCTCTTCGAATATGTATTTCCGAGTGGCTGTGGACTTATTTATTTTAGAAATTTTTTTTAATTAGCTTTCCATTACTGAATTTTCTCTTTATGAGGTTAACAATAAGTGAATGAATCTTGTTAGCAGCGTAACGCTTTTCTTAGGTGCAGCTCGGACCCTTCTTCCGCCTTTTTAAAGCTAATGCACTTATGTACTAGTTACATACTCCTTATGTATAGTCCCTCTAGAGGTATATCTATGTATGAGCTTTATTGACATTTTTTGCAGGCGTAAAGTAGTATCAGTAGCCCGTGTACTCGGACTTCTGCGACCTGGCTGTGATGAATTTCAGATGCCCGTTCTAACACTGGATCATTGACGACATGTTGGGCAATCACCTTGCTTTAGCCCAGACCCAGTTCACTTAGATGAGCGCAGTTATTTTTATTTCATGTTTCCTTCCATTTCATTCCAGTCGCTGATCCCGGTAGTTGGTTGTCTCATGGTAACGTCTCCTCCCATTTGTCCAGAGATGCGACTGGAGCGATTTCGCCGCAGCTTTAACAATTTCACCAAAGTCAGGACTTGCCGGGGAAAACAAGTGAAAATGTATATTTATATATATATATCTATATGTATCTGCCGTTTTCTAGGAGCTTTGCAATTCTCTTTATCTTCTCTCTTTATTCTTCTCTTTATCCAATATCCAATTTCTCTCCAAATTGACAGACGACTGCGTTTACCAAAAGGAGTTTGTAAGACTCCTGATGGTATAAATTTTCAAGCTCCATTTTGGACTCCAATCTGCGCCCTAGCAAATGAGGTGGGTTTTCCAGCTTGAGATGCTTTAGTCGATTTCATTCCTTTCTTTCCGGTTATCCTCCCTTGTCGTATTAGAAGAGTGTTGGTAATTCTGCAGTCCTTGACGATCAAATTTCCTTAATAAAATTCCAGCTTTAAACACATCGTTGTCGGCGATTCCCATACCCTTTATGACATGAATGCATTTTTGTGCCGTGTCCAGCATGTTTTAAACACTTCTTTCTGATTCGCTGATCATCATAGGCAAATCCAGAATTTGATTATAGTTTTCCATAAACAGCTGACGCCTGTTTTCATATCTATTTTTTAAGATCTCCAAAGCAAATTTATAATTTTTATCTGTTATAAGCAAATGCCTTACCAAATGTAATGCTTCGCCATTCACAACTTCCTTTAATCGCATAAGTTTAAATTTCGGCTTCAAGTGTTAATTATTGTCTACCATTTCCTTAAACATGTCAAAAAATCCTGACCATGCCGAAATGTCTCACAAAAATGTAGGGATCTCCATCTCCCTTACAGATACTCGTAGTTCTTTAAATTTGTTTAGATATATCCAAATTTCCTTTTCTCTTTTTTCCATATTTATTTCCGCATACCAATCAAGAATCGTCTGGGTATTTTGTCCATTTATTTTTAACTCTATAAATCAATCAGTGAGTCGTTGAAAAACTTCATAAATATATTTCAAATATAATTGTTGTAGTTTTGGGTCTTGTCCCACATTTTTCGAAGATCCTTGAAGCACTTGACTTGCTTGGTGGTATTTGCGTAGGAGCATTTCCTGTCATTGGAATTGATTCTATCTGGATGACTGGCTAGTCGCCAGGGTTTCTTATTTAGATTCCATTTTGGTTTTTATTTTAATTCCTTCATAATACTTTTTCTTTTCTTTCTTTTAGCTTATTTTTACAGTTTCTGTCTCAGATAAACCTTCCTTTAAGAAGCATTTTTCTTGATCAGTTTCCGTGGACCTTCCACGCCAATATATATTTTTTAAGTTTCAAATCGTGAACCTTCCACGCCGATATTCCTGCAGATCCTAGCCTAAACTGTCGCTATTTTAGAGCCGTGGTCCGACGCTTCATCATAGCAGTTGCCGTTGATTTTCCACGTCGATATAGATTCAAGTTTATATTTTAACAATTTCGAAATCGTGGACATTCCACGCCAATAAAGACTTCATTCTTTAATTCTGTTTGTATCTGAGCTCGTGGACCTCTCACGACGTCTTAGCAATTAATTTCATGCGTCCGTTGTCGCCTTTCAATAAGGCGCGGTCACTTATTTGCTTCTCCCTATCCTTTCCGTCGTGTCTCTCTCACGTCGACCACCAGTCCTGTCCCTCGCAGTAGTCTTAGGAACCTATTGCATGTGTTTTATTTCCCTAATGTTGTCGTAATGCACGGTTAGGGG
>VNKC01004281.1:0-17304 GCA_008042775.1 Drosophila pectinifera | reverse complement strand
AAACCAGCTGAACTAGTCTCGAATCTTAATTTATTTATTTTCTTAATGGTGGAAACGCTAATAAAACACTCCTCGGACAGTTTTTGCTCTATAATCGGATATATCTGATGACAATGATATTTATTTTATATAAAAATAAAAAAGGACAAAGATCTTATTTGCACCACATTTTAGGAGGGCAATTCAGTACTACTGAAAAACAATTTTAATTAGAGTCAGTTTTCCTGGAGCCTGGGCCAACGAGAACTTACCGTATTCTTCTCCCATCATGGCCAGCAGCACTACCAATAGCGATAAGATCAACTTCATTTTGATTGGACTTTTTATTTTGTGAGTTTTCACTGCACTTAGAAGGACTGATATAGGCAAAACTTTAATGGAAAATGCCACTGGCTAATTAGGCGTTAGATAAGCGTAGTATTGCAATTGACACACCTAACCTTTAAAGATTTATTTATCTCAAGGCCAACCCAAATCGAAAGATGCCCATGAAATGTATTTCTTTATATATCATTCCGAGTCAGCATGTTAATAAAATTAAAATTTAATTAAATCTCATAAAGAGCTGGGTACTCCGAATACTTTAAGCTAATGCTGTAGCAATCAGAACACTAGCATATGATTTCCTTAAAAGTAAGAGATCCCTTATAAGTTTATTAACATTGATTCTAAAAACCAGCTGAACTAGTCTCGAATCTTAATTTATTTATTTTCTTAATGGTGGAAACGCTAATAAATCACTCCTCGGATAGTTTTTGCTCGATAATCGGATGTATCTCATTACCATGATGGTCGATAATCGCAATTTCCGTTAAGATAAGGGCACATCTTTAAGGCTGAAAAACAATTAGAATTAGAGACAGCTTCCCTGGAGCCTAGGCCAAGGAGAACTTACGGAATTGGGCTCCCACAGTGGCCAGCAGCACTACCAATAGCGATAAGATCAACTTCATTTTGATTGGACTTTTTATTTCGTGAGTTTTCACTGCACTTGGCAGGACTTATATAGGCAAAACTTTAATGGAAAATGCCACTGGCTAATCAGGCGTTAGATAAGTGTAATATTGCAATTGACACACCTAACCTTTAAAGAATTAGTTTAGAATTAGATATCCATCTTCTTGTTTCTAATAACCTATTTAGTTTCGATTGTTACAATAACTCAGATGGATGGATAAGTATATCGGATTAGCTGATTTTCTGTATGAAATGTGTTAGATTTTCTGCAGTGGACGGATGTCGGATTTTTACTCCAGCGAGTTCGTTTATGAATTCAGGCCATACTTTCAGGCATTTGAGAAAATTTAGAGTCTTGCCCTGAGAGTAGGCAAAAATGAAGCTGAAACTCTAACTCAAACTCCATGTAGAATACTTCAAATATAAGGGCAGTAAAGATATTAATTTAAACTTGAATTTAGCTCTAAATAAATTACATCAAAGTACACAATTGCTTAACAATTAATTTGTATTTTTAAATGTTATTACATCCTAGTAAATTTATTTGATAATTATTTAAGATAAAGGATCGAAGCTCGGATAGTATAAAAGGTGTGATTGGTCCCCCCATAATGGAGTGTGCCGCTAATGGCTTCAGTGCGTTCATATCCAAAATAAACCCTTTGGTTGGCTATAAGCCCAGGAAACCCAATAATGTAACCCAGACAATAAGATCATGTGCCGAAAAGTGTCCATCCTATACAAAATCAAAGGCTCCAAAGAACTTCTTTAATTAGTGGCTGGACTATCCAGGAAGGGTTCCTGCCAAGCTCCTTTCCAGCTGTAACCCAGAGCTGGGGGCCCCAGAAAATCACCATTCGATGACCACAATATGTCTTCATTGCTCGCCAACTGACATTAACATGCTGGGGTAATCACCGCGCTCGGGGCCATGGAAATCAACGAGGCATTGTTGCACGCTGCACGTTGCACGCCGCAGTTGGAGTCGCAGCTCGACGGTCCGGCCACCGCTGCTGGGGCAGTGAAAGGCTAGCGGAGCAGTCCCAGCTGGTTCCTGCCACGCTCCGCGGTTGCTGGGCAGCGAACTGCTAACCTGATTCGGTGAGCCTGAAAATCTATCACTTCCCCGGCCTGGGCGCCTTTCTTTTGGCCACATTCTTGCCCACAAAAAGAGGCTGGAACTTGATTGACCAGCAGCCGATCGCGGTTCTATTTATGAGCAATTTTTTTTCACTTAATGGCAATACTTTCTAAAGGCTCTGCCAGAGCCCGCAGCTGTTTTATTACAAATTGGAGCGCCCAAGGCAGGCGGAATTTGCATACGCCAGAGATCGAGAACGCAGCACTTGTCTTATGGGGGGACTTGTGCCTTTCTTTTTCGTTCAGCCTTTATAAAAATTATTAAATGAATTAAATTATAATCATACTCAGTACCAAGACTAGTGTATTTTGCAGTCGTACTATATTTTCCTCTCCCAATTTTGCATGCTGCAGGAGCGCCAAAGTTTTCCCCAAAAGTTGCCGGCACAATCGAAGAACAAGTTGCCGCCACGCCCAGTTATACTCTCATTATCTTGGCATGTAATTCCCAGACCAGGACTCGCAGGACCCGCTGCGAGTGCGAGTGCGAGTGAGTGTGTGTATCTCCATCTCCAGCTTCACATGTGTGTCAGTTTTTGTCGCTCGCGGACAATGGCAAAAGTTTCTGTTTCGGCTCGATAAAGTATCTGTTAGATACAATTTACAATATTTTCCGCTCCGCCCCGCTCTCTTGCCAAGCGAAAGTTTTGGCAGCAAAGTATGGCTTTAATGATAATGACTTTAGCTCCGGCAGAAAGTAGCGCAAAGTTTAGAATACGCCAACGCAACGCTCTTGGGGATTTTCCCCAAAAATTCCAAGTGGTTTGAAGAACTTTTCCCCAGCACACAGATACGCGAATTAGAACGAGTTCGGCGGCGTGTGTGCGAGTGTGTGTGTTAACTTTTCCTACGTGTTGGCCATGTGAAACTGATAAGGAATGGAGGATGCAGGGGCTAAGTGGGACAAGGCCGGGCTGTCTATTACGGAATTTGAATGGGATGTAATGCGATATCGAGGGAGCTGGTACCTGGTACCTGGTACCTGGTACCTGGTACCTGGTGGTGTGGTATGTCCGTACCTCGAGGGCCTGCAGATCGTGTCCCAGCATTCGCCAGCGATTTACTATTATCACAATCGCGGCAACAACTTCGGACAATGTCAGCGATTTATTGCATCAGCTTGCATCCAACTAACTAACAACACGGCGGCCGCAGACACTTGGTTACGTTGTAATCGGCCAGAGACGGAGCCGAAGCCGAAGCCAGAGTCAGAGCCAGAGCAGTTACAGATACAGATACAGATACGCGGCTAGCCAGCAACAACAAACAAGCATCCTCAGCAGCCCGTAGCTACCAAAAACCCCAATCTTCCGCTGCCTTCCCGCTCCGCTTCCGCCTCTCGCTTGTTCCCATCAACGCGCGGCTAATCTGCACTGGAAGAAAAGCAAAGCGGCTCATCTCATGCCACTTAATTGGACTTTAAGCTGAAAATAATGGAAATACTGCAGTATTTTCCTAGAGGGAGGGCAGCTGCACTCCTAAGAAGTCCAGGTCTGAGGTATCCACCCCCCATTTTCTCCAGTGCACCTTGAGTTGCTCTAGGGCTCGTTGCTGTTGTCAACTTCTTTGTTGTCGTCGCCGTCGCCGTCGTCGTCATCTCCTCCTCATCAACATCAGCCGGTGAACAGTCCGCGGAAAAGTCTTCTCCCAGCCCCAGCAAGCGGGCCGAGAGCCCAGACTGCAGCAGTCCCAGGCTGTTAAGAGTTCAACTCGTGATGTTTAAGTGGTTTAAGCCAAGGTAACGATTTCCTCATTGGTCTACAATATTCTGCAGTTGCTGTTGTTGCCGGCGACATTCTGTCATGCCACGATCACGAACCATTCGTAACACATTTGTTGCAATTTTCGTCGCTATTTGTTAAGGTTCAGGCGAGGTGGCCCAAGGGGACTAAGGGCCTCCTCCGCCGCCGCTCTGGAGTTGTAAAATATGTACTAAACAGCAGCACAAAGCGATTGATTGGACTGATTCAGCTGAGGTGTCTGCCGAGTTGCATCATCGGAGAACACAAATTATGGCCACACAAACAGTAACAGAGTCGTGAATTATTCAGTAAGTATCCTTCTACAGCAGGAGCATTGTTGGAGATAAAGAAGGACATAACCAATAACTACTTGTATCAATAAATATTAATAAAAAAATAAAAAAATACTTGCATCAAATAATATTAAGTTAGTAGAAACATATCTGAGTGAAAAGATAACAAGTTTAAATGCTGTATATGAGAAACAAAGTTCTAGTATCTAAAAGGGATTTAAATCTACAACTAATATAAGTAAATAAATTATAGTACTTTTAAGTTCCTCATATTTGATGCCCACATTTAATGCCATTAAAATCAAGTGTCAAATCGGCATTTAAGGGTGTTAATGGCCGCCTGCTGCTGCGGTGGCCCGAACTGCACTCGCATTAAATTCACTTCCGTTAGACGAGCGGCGACTTCCGCTTTGGCAGGAGGCAAGCAGAGAGAGAGAGAGAGAGAGAGAGCGAAAGAGGGCGGGTGGGGAAACAGGTGTAAACTGTGACGCCGCCGACGGGCGACACATTTGGCAGCTATTCAAGTGTGATAACAACAATGTGCCAAAGCCGTTCGAGAGGCACAACAGAGCGGGCGAGGAAGAGTAAATCAAATTGAATAATTGCCACCACGCGGGGCAGATGGAGATGGAGATGGCGATGGTGATGGCGATGGAGAGGCGGGATGACGAGATGGAAAGCGGCAGGCAGCTGGCAGGGACACATGATGGAGGCAGCGGCAGCGGCGGCAAAAACAAACGCAGCCTAACAAGCCTAGACAACAATAACAATAACAGCGAAAGGACAACGGCAACTGGCTACACACTGAAACAAAATTAAGACAATATCTGTAACACAAAAGACATATAAAGGAAAGGTTGTCCATATCCTAGGTCTCAAATATCCCTTAGGTAGAATGTTTTGTCCCAATTAGGTCCTGGTTTCTTCCAGTGCCCCATGCCATTCCGCTGCGATGAGATGCGCTGCGATGCGACTTCAATTCAATCAATTGAACGTGCCACGAATGGTTAGCAATAACAAAATACACTCCAGTGGGCCGAGAGGCCACTGAGGGGGGGCGGAAACAAGGACCAAGGACCACGAGGCGAAGGGTGAGCCGGCCAACTGGCGTGTGAAATTGACAATGCAGCTGCCAAAGAGAGGACCCACAGGCAGCGGACACTGCCCGAAATGGTAACAATTGTATTGGATTTATTATGAAACTTATTGCAATAAAGATTAGGGGATAAACAAAATAAATAATTATGTGTTTCTTGTTTCTTTTGGAGCCTTTTGTGACCTTCACACATATTTAAAGTATCTTGTTAAGAACATCTTATTCTTTCCAGTGCATTGAACATATTTTTGCACGCGACAAACGACCAGCGTGCGGGATTAAGAGCCAGGCACACACCTGACACTCCCTCGCCGCTCCAGCTTCCCTGTCCGGCTTTACCTATTGAAAATGTCCTGTCCGGCTGTCCGAGGGTCCTGTCCCCTGTCGGCATGTCTCATTGATTGACTAGGACACACAGTGGAAATTTTTGCATAAAACTGAGCTGGGCAAAATCAAGCAAATAAAACTTATTTAGGTTGAGCGGGCCGGCCCAGTGATTTTCAATATTTGCAGCGGCCTGTTGTTGGCCCGGCCCATGTGCCATAACAGGTGTTGATATGTTTACACAGCGCCTAATGGAGGGGCCATGGGAGGGGCGATAGGGGGTACCTATCGGGTACCGGCGAGCGTGCAATTCGCACAAATTGCTGACAGACCGCATCGAGGACGCGGGGCGGTAGTTCGCGGTGGGATTTGCCTGGTTATCAATTAAACAATTAGCGGACCATTATTTGAATAGGCTCCGGGAGCCGCCGCTCCCACGGGAACTGCAGTTCCCCAGCTGGAGCGCTTGTCAAATAATTGTCTTCCAACCATCGCGATTGTGCCATTGTACCGGCCTGTCTCCATTTACCGTTGACTCTCGGGGGCGTCTCATGGCCGACACTCCCACAAACTGGAATCTGCCTTAAGGCATCTTAAAGTTGCAGTTCATATCCGAATTATATAGATTCCTAACTGCCTGACTTAACTTAAAGCTCACATGCCAGACCCTCTTAGAAGGAATCCCCAAGCGGAGGACACAAGACGAGGCGCGGCTTTTTAAATTAAAACTAAAATCGATTGACATTCAATTTGGGCAGGCAGCAGCTCCCCTCTCCAGGCCGCATCTCAAGTCAACATTTGTCGCTATAAATTCGCCAGTGCCCAAGCTCTGCGCATTTCCTTGACTCTGCCACGGATGTCGGCGGCTGCCGAGGAGCCGGAGCCGGGAGTATCTTGCTATCTGCGATGGGATGCGATGCGATGCGTGTGCGTGCGTAAGATACTCGTACTGAGAGACAGATGACGCTGGAGCTGTGAGCTGGAAACAGGGAGTGCTTCTGGCTGGGAAGCAGCTTCCTTCCCGGCGACAACCTTGGCAGCTGATACAACGACGAAGTCAGCTAGGGACGACATCCAATACACGCTGACATGTGTGCCACCCGGAGGAGGTGGAGGCATCCCAGTGATCAGTGACTTCCAATGACTAGCTGTAACCAGTAAAAAATACAAGATAAAGAGAGTATCTTTAAGGGTATATATGAAATATTAAACATTTTAGATGCAAAAACAATATTTCTCTGTCTAAGACCCTTTGGAAATTATGCAAAATTAATGTCGCACTGCAGGGCTTAAGTTTTAATTATGTTTCCGTGACTGGCGTCACCTACTGCTATTTTCCAGGCATCACTCGTTGGAGTAACGACTTCAACTTTGCCCCCAGTATCCGTATCTGTATCTGTATCTGTGTATCCACTCACACTCGACGTATCTGCTGCCATGTGGCTTTCCGCGTTTGCGTGCAAATTTTGTGACACTTCGCCCACGGGAGCGTTTTTTGCCACTTTGGCCGCTGAGCGCTGATCCAAGCTCCTCCGCTCCCCTAATCCTGGTTGACACTAACAGAGAGGTACAGGTGCACTGAGGAAAATAAGCAGGGACATAAGTATTTGAGAAAACTGCTTGATTGTGGAGGAACTTGCTCTAGTTACAGGGCAGGGAGATCTTAAGAACCCTTGCCAAACTCAAGGTTTAGTTCTCTTTCTTAGATGGTTTTAATTCTGGTTTGAGAACTTGCATTTAAGAATTAATTACCAAGATTTACTGCTAACTTCGAGTTGTTTCTTCTTTTTGTTTATCTCAAGTGGCTCCAGGAAATGACTGATTAATTTTCCAGCCTAGCTGCTAGTTCAACCCTTCATTAAGTGCCACTCCCACCGCGCAGATCTCGAAAGGCGGAGGCGGCGGACCCGATGGCGTGTGCATAATTTCCCATCTCGAGAGCTGTGTAGAAAGAAGCCCGAGTGGAGAGCTGAAGAGTTGATGCAACAAGTTGCAGCCGCTTTTAATTGATATTAATTTAATTGACACTCGAGCTGAGTTGTGAACTCGAGTGGCGTTTTGGGCTCGGAACCCTCCTCCTTTTTTCCTGACTAATCGCGTGGGCTCAAGCCGACTTGTCAGCCGGCAAAGTGGCGGCTTCAATGAGCTTGGCTGTAAACACAGTTCTCCGGACGCGGCGAGGGAAAGCGGGGACTGGTTGCACATTTTATGAGTTTCCATTTAAGTTCAATTAGGTTTGCACTCGCGATTAGCATAATGAGGCATGAAGGGCCAGTGTGAGAGCTTCATAAAGTGGTAGATACTTAAACAAGTTCGCTGGGCAAGAGTTCGAGGGAAAACGTGTTAAGGAATCTGCAGGAAAAAAGCTGAGACCCTAAGTATATTTATGTGGCTGTTATATATTCCCTAAAAAATAATAAGGAAGCTTTAAAGAGATTCAACTTTTTAGCATGCATTTTTATAGCGATTATTATGCTGTTAAGGGAAGGGAAATACTATAGGCGACTTGGGGTTTCTCGGGCCGGCAGGCTGTCCGATTTGCCGCCGATCTAGTAAATAAATAATAGCCATTGGATCGGCACCCAATCATAACGGTGCCCTGCATCTGCTCCTCCGTGGGCTTCGTGCCTCCATGCCATCACCGTCATCGTCGTCGTCGTCGTCGTCGGATGCAGACGCTCTAATCGCTCATTAAACGGCCACAATTTGCCCGCTCGGCGTTGCATTTAAATTACTTTCCCATTGGCCCGGCCGGCGGCGGAGCTGGCTGAAAAATTTGTTTATGAGGGCCAGCACAGAACAGACCTTTTAACTAAAACTAAAGCTCATAACTCCGCCGAGCGACTGGGCCCGAACTCCGTTGGACAATCGAGTCGCGTGAATTTCAGCAATCAGGCGAAGCTCGTGGAGGCTTCGACTGGGAAAACTGAAAGCTGAAAGCGGAAAACTCTGGCCAGTTGCAGCTCCCCCGCGCCTCACCTGCGACTCCCCCCTGGTTGCAGTCGCATTCATCAAAAAACGCCAAAGTCGTGCAGCTCGGTTTCCTTTCCGAGTCCCATGCCCCACCCGCATCCTGGGGTTCTGGTCTGCCCCGCTCCCTTATTGCAATTGGCATGCCATGCCGCAGTTTTCCCCAGTTTTTCTGCAGAATTTTCCAGCTCTCTGGGGGAGAGATTTGCACAGGCCCAGCTGACCGACGCGATATTATAAATTTAACTTGGGTCCAGCTCGCTTCCTCTTCCTCGTCCGCCCATGGGAAACGGCTTTCTCAAATCTTCTGGATTCCGAATCTGAGTTCGGCCTGAGTTATTTGCCTTCTACCTTGGAGATCACTCTGATTTCTGTTGGCCAGACAGACCCTGCTTTTGGGCCGAAAGCTGCGCCTTT
Organism: Drosophila pectinifera; assembly: GCA_008042775.1. Classification (NCBI taxonomy): domain Eukaryota; kingdom Metazoa; phylum Arthropoda; class Insecta; order Diptera; family Drosophilidae; genus Drosophila; species Drosophila pectinifera. The sequence goes on along the minus strand of VNKC01004281.1, from coordinate 8,365 downwards.
TCTATTGTGAACTGAACTCAATAAGTCGCCAGAACCTTTGATGCCTTCCCAGTTCATTTCCATCTACCGAGTGTTCCGCTCGAGCTGAGCCCCAATCGATGGAGACGGACCAAAATAAGTAGATATCAGGCAGCTGACTCACTTCCCACTCCCAATCCCAGTCCGGGCACTTCAAAAGGAATTTCAGGCATTTATTAACGCCCTGCGCTCGGGAGCGGGCTCATAACTGTTGTAAATTACTTGGCCAGGCTGTAAATATTAATAACCAAAGGGTGAAGCTCCGGGCCCGGAATAGAGGGGAGCCCCGGACTGGGGCTGACTATTTCGAGACGAGTTGAGCTCGGCTGAGGAACCAATTAAGCGATTTCAAGTGCTACGAAAATAACGCCGCACAATCGGAAAGGTGACGAGGCGAGGTCGTCGGGGAAACTCCCGGGAAACGCCACTCGACTATTACATAAGGCAGATGCTGCGGAGGGCGAGATAGTGCGGGATAATGACCGTGGAGCGGGGTAGGGGGACTGACATTGAAATGTGGCGCGTGCAGCAATGCAAACAAAATTAAAAATAAACATCGGGGAAAGTCGGCACCCAGGAGTGGTGAGGAAAGTTGTGTCTGCGTCTGCAGCATAAATTAAACTGCATTGCTGCATTAAGAGATCAAACAGCCGAGAGGATGGCGAGGCGGGGACTCCCAGCAGGAGGCTGCATCTCCATCTCCAGCTGCATCTGCATCTGCTCCTCGAGCATTTAAAACGCTGTAAATTTTAATTAGACGAGATGCCAGGACCCCGAATTCGGAGGCGAAACCCTTAAGACTTATCTGCCAAGTACTCATCTGAATAAAGAGATCAAGGTTAATAAGCAGCCACCAGTACCTGATACTGCAGATAAATAATGAGATAAAATAAATAATAAGATAAAATACCTATGCATTTTAAAGTCGACTTTATATTTGACTTCCTGGAGTCTTTAGGCAGATCCAAGAGCAGTTACTTGGCCAGCTCTCAGCTCGGCGTCAAAGAGTTGGCCATAAATAATAATCATGACAACATTTAACCCCCGGCCAAGTGAACTCCTCGCACCAAAGGACCGATCCCAAAGAAGTCAAGAAGAAGGCAACTCGGCTAGACTTGATGCCAGGAGATTCCAAATAAATCGCGACTCCCGAGGCCCCTTTGTTGGCCATTTGCCGCTTTCCGGCAACTGCGGGGAATGCTGTTGACATTGGCTGGATGTCTGGATGTCTGGGCGACGTTGGTCCTGTTCAGTGGTGGAGAGTACCTGGCTGTTCTCGTACCTCCACTCGAGACATTCTTGCTTAAACTGACAATTATTTAGCTTATATATCTTGTACCTGTTCATGAACTATAAGGAAAGCTACAGCTAAGCAGCTGCTCAACACCTTTTAAAAAATAAATATTTGTACGGAGAGAAGGGAGTCCCTCGGAATGCTTTCAATCACATCTTAAGGATGAACAAGATATGTTGATTTGACTTCAGAATCTTGCATCTGATTACTTTCGTTTCTTCATTAGCTCAAATAAAAAATATGAATTAATACATAAAAATAAATTTAAAAAATAAATAATAGAAAAAACTTTATCACAATAATTCTTCGCAGATACCAATAAATCAATACTAGAAAATATTACTAAAAAAAAACATGTTTGCAAAGGAAAATAAGTCGGATTCCATATTTTTGTGTCTAAATCATGCAAGATTGGTAAACAATTAACGCAGCTTCGAAGGCCAACGATTTCAGGAAATTTATTGAACGACTTTACATGCTACAGATTTCCAAATAAACAAATTCCTCATTAAGAAAGAACTTTAAATAAAAAATAAATAAAAAATCAAACAATGCAAAATTCAAATTACCTTCCAACATTGTTAAAGTGAATTATTAAAAAAAAACATAAATAAAAGAAAATATGAAATAAATAAATATGAAAGAAAAAATCAGTCTTATTCCGAGTAAAGTTCGACGAATAATGCGAAACTGGAAGTGGGCTGGTTGCTTTTATATAAATTTCATTGAAATATATCTCCCGGCCTCCTGAGGTTCTGTCATTTAAATGTTTGAAATTTCAGGATTCCCATACCTTTATTGCATAAATATGTATTATTAGTACATTGACTAGAGCGACACCTCTTACTCTGAATGTACCTTCTGCCTGGTACCCTGGCTGGGTGCAGTTGGGCCACCTCTATCATCACTGGCCCTGCCCCAAGATCTAGGCCCACCACCGTCCTCCGGCTTATCAGAAACTGCAGCGGGCTGGGAATGGTAGGAATAGGTAGGAACATTGTTCGGCTGCGCCTCGGAATCAGCAATAAACGAAACAAAATGAAACTTACACTTTTCAGAGGACCCAGTGCCCCTCCGAGATGTCGGCATAGCCACAATTCCTGACATTCGCTGGCTGAGATTAATGCGCCTTTGGTTGCAGCCGCCAAGCCGCCAAGTCGGCGAGGGCAGGTCAAGGGCCCGAGGAACGGAGCGTCTGGGCCGTAAAAGTTCTGCCCTATACTCTAAACAAGGCCGGGTTCAAGGGCTTTTGGGTGAACCGCAGAAGGGAGAGAAGTTCCAGACCATCAACAGCTAAATTTATTGTATATCTTGTAAACAGTGGGTTGAATAATCGGATTCTTGTTCATATTAAGCAGAGAAATGGAGTGTTAACTATAAGTTAATAGGGTATTTGAATAGTATTTCATGTGAGTAGATTGTATAAATAATATGATAAATATGTAACTAGTCTTTATAGAAATCTTAGGGTATTAGGTGTTCTCCATTCTCCATTCTAGCTCAGCTTTCTTGCTCTTTTTTTGGGCCTTTTTGTCGACCTCAGTCGCCGGCTCAGTTCCAGTCTCGGATTGCGCAATAAGAGCCCTCGGAAAAAGCAGAATAAGACTGTGGCGAGCTGAGACCTCGGAGAAGAACGAGGCAACAAAGGAGCCACACAGCAAATTGTTAAAAATAATTTATATTAAAACGCAGAGCAAAAAGACATTGCAATGAAAATTGTGCAAACAATTCGAGACCAGAAAAAAGCGAGGAGATGCCAGGGAGAGATCCGGCAATTGCGATAAGCGAGGAGCATTTGGGAGGGGACTGGGACTGGGACTGTGGCTGGAGGCTGGAGGCTGGAGACCCAGGAGCAGGGCTCTGAGCTGCAAACAAATGTCCAAATGATATTTTGTCATAATAAATGGCACAACTATGATTATTTATGACTCGAAATGCGATCGCAGCCCGCACTCCGCCGCCATCAACTCGGTCAATTTAAGTCTCATAATCGGAGACGAGACGAGACGAGGAGCTATGGTCATGACTTCGATTTCTTGCCGGCCATGTAATTTATAGTGCCAAGAGTATTGAATGCCGCCGGATTCCCGCTTCTTTTATTTTCATGCCCCTTTCTGTGGCAATCAAAGCGCGACTTACGCCACGAACTGCCAGCGATAATGCCGTTTTTTCTCTCCAATTCCAATCCCAATCCCAATCCCGATACTGATTCCGATTCTGATTCTCTATGTTGATTCGCCGGCTCCACTCTGGACTCTCTGCGGCTTCGATTTCCCCTGTTTATGGTCTCTTCTGTTCTAGGTCTCAATCGTCCCTGATTGTTGTTGTTGAGGCATCATTAGAAGAACGTAAATCAAACAGTTTTTTGTGTTTAGTTTTATGACTTTTCGCTGAGAGCTGCACCATTTATGGGCCGCAATTGAGGCGACTTTAAGGCAGTTTCAGGGGAGATTAAGCCAGGAATGCCCTGGGCTCATTTGGATGGCCATTAGAGGCCAGTATAAATCGCAGGAAAGTCGTGGTTGGCCGAATTGTTTAAAGAACAAAACGATGAAGACTTCTACTTCTGATAGAAAATAAGAAATATTATATATATTAGGTTATTTTATTAGGTCACGTTAATTAACTCTTTTTTTGTAGAGGTTCAAAATACATTTTAGAAAACCTCAAGCAGGAATCCTTTCAGTTCCTGCTGGTATACATATCCTTTCTTTATACTTTTCTGCCTTCTAATTGCTTGCTCCTTTTGATCGATTCTTTTTTTTCTGTTCCTTTTTTTTCTGGCCAAAAAATCCCTTTGTTTGCTTGCCATTGCTTGACTTTAAAGGATTTCTGTGGCCATTTATTGCCATACACAGTTCGGTATTTTCGTGCCACTGCTAACTGTCAATAAGTCCTTACTCTGTCAGCATCCATGACACCCCTTCCGGTTCCTCACTTAACCTCTTGCAATTCCACATCCACATTCACATCCACTTCCCCAGCCCCGCTGCTGTCGCGTTTTTTCGCTCTCGTTTTTTCAGCGTTTTCAAATTAAACTTAAACTTTTTTCATTTCCATTCAGCACACATAGAAAAACTCCCTACGAGCCCCGACTCCGCTGCGCACATGCGTTTCAATTCCACATTTTTTTATTCGCCGGAGAGTCTGATTCCTGGTATGCCGCGTGCTCAGCGTGTTGTTTGCTTATTTGAAGTTTCCGCAGGGAGCTGAGTTTCAGCCCTGCTCAGTCGGGCTGAACTCGGGGAGTACCGGGGGAGCACTGGGGGAGTACTGGGGGAGCACCGGCGGAGCCGGGAGTCCGGAGAGGGGCCGGAGTCGGAGCCAACGAGCGCGCAATATTAAATCGTCTGTATTGTTTACAATCAGAAAGCGTTTTATAGACTTTATATAGACGAACGAGTCAACAGAACGAGTCGAATGAAAGCGAGGGAAACATATTGATCCGGCCCGGGCCCCAGTTCCGAAATTCCCCAGAATTCCATGGTGGGGGCCGCAGCTGAGCAATTTTCTGTTCTCTGTTCGCCTTGGCGAATTGCGAGCCGGCCAAAGTCACGTTTTAATCGCCACACATCTCGCACAAATCATTAATCAAAATTAAACAATAATTATTTGCCCGAAATCACGAGGAGCGAGATTTCTTCAGGTGTTTCTTCTGCTCGCGCTTTGTGGGTGCGTCGAAGGCCATAAAACCAGACTTTGTGCGGTTTTAATTGAGCTTTAATTATGCCTAATTAAGCGTGGAAATAAGTTGTTTTTTCGTATTTTTCCCTTTGCCTTCACAGTCGTCTTGGGGAATATTTCGCATATCACTTAAACCTTTTCGGCAGCGTGTGAACACCATTAACATATTCGGGACTGGGCCAGCCAGTTCAGTCGGGAGACTAGCCATGTGAGGGGCGGACAATTAAGATGTCTGAGATGATAATTACTCATTCTGGGTGAGGATCGGAGGGGAATATAATATAGCCAAGCTGAAATCAATTTCGACCGCCTTGGGCGGATCAAACACTATTATAAAATATTTAAGTTATAATCCTTAGCACCCTCTTGGTATTAATAACCTTTTCTCATCAATTCTTCTTCTATAAGAGAGCATATTTGGCTGCTTTTACATCCTCCTGCCAAGTCATCAATTTAATAATGTAATAATGTAATAATATAATATAATGTAATAATGTAATATTATGTAATAATATAATATAACCAAGCTTGAATCAATTTCGACCGCCTTGGGCAGATCAAACACTATTATAAAATATTTAAGTTATAATCCTTGACGCTCTCTTGGTATTAACAGCCTTCTCTCAATAATTCTTCTTCTATAAGAAAGCATCTTTGGCTGATTTTATATTTATTATTATTATAATGTAATGAGTACCTTACGAGTCCTTATCCTTCCCAGTTCTGAATTCATTCCGCTCTGATTTCCCACTGTCCCAAAGATGTAATCTTTCTGGCCCCGACGCGTCGCTCTCATTTAAAGTTTTGAAATTGCGCTGAGTGCCTCATAACAGTAATCCATATAGCACATATAGCACATATCGACGGAGAGACCAACAAGAACTCGATTTTGTTTGGTAAACAGAGAGAGAACTGGCAGAGGACCCCCGGGAACTCTCCACTGGGGCCGGCACAAAGTAATTGATTGTTTATGGTCATACAATTTATGTGTGCCGCAACTGCGGGGCAGGGTACTGGATGGGGATCGGGAAATATTGACCATTTGCTAAACGATAATTCAAAATGTTAAATCGACAATTTCAGTTTGAGGCGAAATGTGGCAACACCCGGCCCTCCTGGGGGACTGGGGCGTTCACACACGACTCCCGGCTGTAAATATAAACATAAACCCTCCACTTAATAAAGGCGAGTGCCCTGTGCCACGGCCCTTAACCCCCTTAACCCCCTTAACCCCTTCTGGCCGCGCTGGAATCAATCGAACGTATAATAAAATGCAATTTTTGCAACGACGTCGCCTGCTCCGCCGATAAAACGCAGCTCAGTTTTCTTGTTTTTCTCCTCTAGCTCCGAGCCTCCCGGGGCGGGGACTGAGGTGGGGACTGGGGGGCTGGGGCTTAGCCCTTTGGCACTTTAGGGTTCAATTGCTGTGTAAATGCCACTGCTGCTGCCCCGCCCGGGCCCACACCTTGGCCTGTGGCGTGTAGCGAACCAAACTCAGTTACAAGTTTATCGACCAGCAAAATAACAAAAACAAAACAAAATTATCCTCAATGTTGCCGGTCATTGCTGTTGTGGCAGCCACTTGTTTGTTGTTATTATTTACAAGCAATTTAAACAATCTGTTTGCTCTCTGGGCCTCTGCCCCCCGCCATCTCCATATTTTTTCGTGGCTTCACAGCCATGTAAACACATCGAGTGGATTTTGATTTTAATGGTTATTAAAAAGTATCGCGAATTACATAATTTATTTGCTCTCGAGATAATCAGTAATGTTGTCAAGCCTACTCACAGACGGAATGGGTTCGAAAACAATTTAATGCCATGTAAACAGAACCAGTGATAAATTTAGAATATATTAAAAATACTTACCTGCTTTTGAACACTTAAATTAATTTAAGGTGATCAATCTTTCATTTCGTAAGGCTCTTTAATAGGCACCTAGTACTCATGAATGCAATCTCCTGAATCTGTCTATAAACTGGCTTTTAAAGGCTGCGTAACCCCACTTAATCACTGTCCCATAAGAATTCTATAATAAATAATTGCTTTTAATACTTATACCTTCCCCGATCCACACTCTTCGTCTCGCCTGGGCAAGTTCGCAATAATATTTTGGCTTGTCCGCTATACAATCGATTAGTCACGGTCGGATTCATAAATTTTCATAAACAAATTTGTTCAAGTTCCAGCCAGCCGGCTCCCTCGATCCCCTGGTCGCGCCCCTGGTCTTTTGGCAATGTACTGAAAAGTAAATAATGCAATTTGCCACGCAAAAAGAGAACTCAAGGAGAGACCTCTTTTGTGAATGGCTCCGGCGTCTGCTGCAGTTGAGCAATTATGTAATTTTTAATAGTCGCCGACGGGGGCCAGAACTACGTTACGCATTTTACGAGCGGAGGGGGTTGCTTGTAAAAGTCGAAGAATAATTTATTATTGTCAGTCGGTGGAGAGCAACCCTCGGCGTTCAAATGATGGAAAACGATTAAAAACCCGTCAAACAAAGTAATAAACGTTACACCGAAAAAAGAATAGTTATGGCCAGATATATATGAAGGTACAAGTCGAAAATATGTGCAATATTTGCTAATCAAGTAATAAAAAAAATAATAAATAGAAAAATATAAAAAATTGGGTCTTTTGTCCCAATTTTAAGGACATCTCAAGGACAAAAATATTCATAACTCAGCCAAAACATCCTTAAATTCAGTTCGGAAGGTCTTTCTATGTTAGTTTTTATTAGGCTAATTAATCTGCTTATTGAATTTAGAGATCAGAAAAAATAAATTTTTGACCAATTTTTGACAATTTTAATGATGTAACCCCTTATCAAATTTTCAAAAATTGGCCAAAATTTTTTTTCTATTTTTTTAAAGTATTTTATTGCTAAATAACTAAGCTTTTAACGGTTAATCGGACCTTGTACGGCATTTGGCTGTCATTCCATTTTTGGCCAAATTATGCTCTCCAGAAGACCTCAAATATGCGGACATTTGGGTCCTTAAATTGTCATTTTTATATCCTAATTTTTGGAAAAATCAAACTTAAGAATATCCATGACTTGGCCAAAATAGCCTTAAAGACAGCGGATCGGACCATATACTGCATTTGGCTGACATTCCACTTTTAACCAAATTATGCTCTCCAGAAGACCTCAAGTATGCTGATAATTGGGTCCTTAAATTGGCATTTTTATATTCTAATTTTTGGAAAAATCAAACTTAAGAATATCCATAACTTGGCCAAAATAGCCTTAAAGACAGCGGATCGGACCATATACTGCATTTGGCTGACATTCCACTTTTGACCAAATTATGCTCTCCAGAAGACCTCAAGTATGCTGATAATTGGGTCCTTAAATTGGCATTTTTA
>VNKC01004278.1:0-32501 GCA_008042775.1 Drosophila pectinifera | reverse complement strand
TTTTAATAACGTTATTAATCTTACGTTAACATTTTTGTTGCTTTTTTTATCAAGTAATAATAGTTAGTCAATAGTTACATTGATGTGATCCAGTTAGATTTGCTGCTACTGCGCATTGACTACAGATAAATTAATAATAAAAATAATAATAATTACAATTATACTTTTTAAATAAATTAATAAAATAAATAGGTAAAAAGTGTCGGGCAGGGAATAATTGATCCAATGTTTTAAATGTACGAAATTACTGTATAATACATAAGTCTAATAAAAATATAAAATTGTATTAAAAATAATCTTTTCCTTTTCTTAAGTTATGATGAAATTTGACCAACGTGTGGAAACAGCAGTTGGAGCGCTATTAAATAACTCAAATAAAGATGTCGACGAAAATGATTTTATTGATGCTTCTCGTCTTGTTTACGATGGAGTACGCGAAATTCGAAGAGCTGTTTTAATGAATAGAGTAAGTATAACCATCTGACGTATATTAATATACTAATAATACAGTTGTGAAAAAAATTGTGCCACCAGCACAAGAAATTTTTAAGTATTAGTCGACTTACTTAATTAACTTCAAGGAAAGTTTGTATTTGAAAATGGGACAAAAATTATATATCTTAAGTTTTCTAGTTATTTAAGGACCTTTACTAAAATGATAAAATTGTACAAATTAATCAATAGCACCACTATTCACTATTCAAGTTCATTATCTAATAATATATAAGTATTAAACTATACTTCATTATACCCGATACAAGGGTATTTTAACTAAGTGCCTACCGAGAATGTATGTAACAGGCAGAAGGAGGCTTCTCCGACCCCATTATGTATATGTCAGCGTCACCAGCCGTGTCGATTTAGCCGTGTACGTATTAAATTCAGACGACTGTGAGTCCCAAAACTATCACAGAGCTTTTTTAAGCCGTTAATTTTCTTGTGTCCGATTTTTTCATTAGGGTTAATGTCCTGTTGAAAGTTCCATACAAGTGATTTTATACTCGAAAAATTTTAATATTATTATCTCAAAAAATATTCTGAAGTTAAAGACATCCGATCTTCAGTGGCACGCCTAGCGTAAATGATCTTAAGGGCGAACCTTCTCATGGTTCTTCGCAAAAACTAATCCGATCGACATTAAAAAGAAAAATTATAAAAATAACGTAGTAAAACAAAATAAAACATAAAAATGTTTAATTTTTCATCGCTCCAGGTTCGATTGCTTTACAATCTTTAAATAATGGTATTCAGCCAAAATTACAAAAAATGCTTTCGTAAAAAATCTAACAATACTTCTTTAATCTTTGTTAGCAGAGTAGAGTCCGAAATTGTGAAAGTCTACGTTTTAAACTTTTTTTCAGAGCTCGGAAAGTTGGTAAAGTTTTATTCAAAGACTTCAAAATGCCAGTTGTCTGCTTTAGATATCAAAAGTAGTAAAAAAAAATGCTTCTCTTTTATTATATATACTGAATCTGCTCAGTGCAAAGCAAATGTATTCGCTAGAGGCTGTGTGTCAGCGACTTTCGATCGGGATCATTTGGTCATTTTTTTGTTCTTCTTTTATTTTCTTAATTTTTAGTACCCCAAAACGAAAAGCAGAAGATTTAAGTAGTCAGTTAGATGGATACTGTGTCGGAGATCCGGGCAAACAAGTGGCAAATATATTTCCTAAAACCAAACTTTTCAATTCAATATGGTTTTAAAGAACTGACATAAAAAAATACAAACAACCAAAAACAATCGAAAAGGCGCAGCAAAAAAGTATACTAATGGTCACGCACCTGTACAACCTATCGAATCGAACTATACTTTTGTTCAAGTTTTGAAAATGTTTGTATGTATATCTATAATTAGATTCCATTCTCTTTTTCTTACTTAGTTTAAATAATTTAACTGGTTTATAAAATAAATTCTTTCTTATACGTAATATTAAAAAAGATACTATTTGCTTTTAACGCCAAACAATAAAATTTTACCTTAGCAGCTGTCTGATGAGTGTCTGGCCACTTTTCATGTCTAGCAACAATTAGATGATGAATAAGATAAACCTAATTGGAAAAAATTAATTTATCGAGATTTTTTGCTAACGAAGTGCTCCGGCGTCTACACCCTATGGGCTGTAAATGGGGCCATTACATAATCAAGAAGTTTAGGTTCAATTTGAATGCAACCAACTCGCAGAGCTTCGGATGATTGGGGTAAAAGTAAAAGGAGGAGCTATCCGACCACATGAAGTATTCATATATATACATATATATATATATAAATATATATATATATATATGTATTTTTATATATATATTTATATATATGTATGTATATATGTATACTTCATGGGATCGGATAGCTCCTCCTTTTACTTTTACCCCTATCATTCGAAGCTCTGCGTATTGGTTGCATTATTATATACATAATGTATTCAGTTCTTTTGTCGAATGCGACATTCGTACTCATTCAAACCAACACTTTATTTTAATTTTTCAAAAAGCTAAACTTATAGCTCTTGAATAGCACAATTATTGGTGCAAAGATTGATTTTGGGCAGCTTCAGCCCTGATTTCAACGAAACATAATTGATGATTTTGATGCAATTAATTTTAAAATGTTATGTATAGATTCTTCTTGATAATGTATTTCGTTTGACCTAATAATATTAAGTAGGTTTTTTTTAGTTACATTTTTCACTGTCGTTCGCGAAACTTTCTTCCATCATTGTTGTTATGTTGTTGTTTTTATACTTTTTAAGCAATTTGACGTGCAAAAGATGTGCTTAAATTATTTTTAATATATTAAATATATTTTTTATTCTTAACAATATTTTTAGATTTAACAAAATATCTTCAATAAATTAAATCAAAAATAAATATATTCAACTTATGAGAAACTTAACTATTTTAAATGATATAGTTAGCGACAAAAACAATTTTTTTTTAATAGATATGCTGTCTTAACGGTTCCGTCTCTCCAACGTTTGCAGTTGAATTTGAACATACATTTTAATTCTTATTGTTGCCTTCAATCAACTACATTAAAAAATTATAAAACAAATAAAAATTAAAAGAAATCGATCGAGTCATCTCTGTCACCTACGTGTACGTGTGAAACAACAAATCTCTGAGACTATAAGAGCAAAGCCTACGATATTTGGTGACAATATTATAATCTATTTGTTTAAAAATTTGGACGTGCTTATTACTACTGCCCTTAAAAATCATAATAACATTAAAATTACCCTATACTCGTGATTTTTTAAATTTAAAGTAAATATATATGAAATAAATACGTTTATAAGTGATTTTTTTTTAGATAATCGCAGTAATCGACTTTAGAAATCTTGGGAAGGTGCGCGCTTTAGGCCACTGAAAAGCTGATTTTTCTTTTAGCTTGATGCACATAGCTTTGGATACCGGGTATCTCACAATAGCTTACTTACCTTTTTAGGTAGGGACCGAATTGTCGCAGGTTTTATTACCCCATAAGGGAGACGTGTCACCACCAAACGGTTTACCGATGAAGGAAAATTTAACTATTCTAGAAATAAGATGTGGAGTAGACTCAACCTATGGATGGAAGGGTGATCAAGGATACGGTAGTTATACGGTAGGATACGCTGAGGCTGGATCTTAAACCAAACTTGCAACGGGCAGTGTGGACACTAATTTTCTGAGATTTTTTTTTGCTGTTTTTGAGCAGGGTTGGAGTACCCACACCTCTAGGGTTCTAAGATAGCCAGCGCTGCTCGCTACGGACACACATAGTTCAATTTGGGATATAACACGTTGTCACCCCAACGTAACAGACAGCCTACTACGCCAGAAACTTGATGAAAAATAGCAAAAATAAATTTTTTTTTAAGTGTTTGTCCGCCATCTAGCTGGGACTTTTTCTGTCCCCGAAATTTTAACAGTGAGAGTAGAAAACGGCCTTAATCATTCAAGTGGCATAGTAAATGTAGTGTCAAATGGCAAAGTGCAATTGTATACAAATTTTAGCTTCTCGTAGCTAGCATCCTTTCTTGTTTTTAAGGTTTTGATCTGGTAAAATTAGACTATTCAAAATAGCTATGCACTTTTAATATGTCCAACGACATACATTCGTACATATACATAAGTGTGTGGAAACGACCGACAAGTTGGCGTTTGGAGCTTTAATATTAATTTTTGTGAAAATTTTACATACTAAATATTATTTGTTATTCATTCGTTTGTCATTAATTTGTATTAAGGTTTTGATTTTATAAAATCATTTAAGATAACTAAGCTATAGAAAAGGTAAATAAAATTGAAACACTCCACGCCATTGTCCAAATATTACAATAAATTTATAAAAAATGTTTTTTCATGTACTTTACAGACAAGTTGTCTACCATAAGTTGTAATTATGTTCATCCTTAAAATATATATATATATGTATAAATAATTAAATAAAATAAGTATTGATTTTAATTACTTATTATTTGAGACATTTTTAACAATAGTATTAAATTATCTTTTAGTTCAATTTAAATTTTTGACAAGAACACTAAAATAACATGTAGTCATGGCAATCAGAAAATAATACAAAATATTATATATTTATCATATATATAATATAATTATATAATAATATATGTATAATATAAATTGGTACTCGAAATGTGCCTTAGGTAATGAACTTATACCCGTTGCATTTTTATGTGTAAGATTTTTTAAATCTACCTTTTTTTTTTTTAAATTTTTAGCTTCTCAGAATAGTAGAAGTGCTGACTTCAAATCAGTAAACTGAAAAAATCGTTCTTCTTTGCCAATTACTTATTTCATGAAAATTGTTATTTATATGTTGTTGTATATATGATATTTTTTTATAAAGAACTAGCAAGGATGTATAAATTTTATCGTATTTAGAGTATCAATTGTACAAACTATACTATTCACCAAAAGTCGAAACAAGCCGAAGACTGAAAATAATTGCTGATAATATAGAAATTCTCGTAGCTCGATATTAGAGACATCTTTCTTTCTGAATAAAATAAGTGGATGATCTTAGCACAATAACAGTAGCGATTTAAGGGCAATAATTTTAAAACACCCAACCCAATATATGGGGTCAAGAATATTATGAACAAACCATCTATCATACATTTTGGGCTATTTACATCGATGACGCATGACACAATGCTGTGCTGTCAAAGTGAAAAACTCCTAGAAGACAGTGATCCAAAACACACAAGCAAACATTTAAAAAAGTTAGTTGATAATGCATTTGCGGTAATTAAATGATCCGTCGAGTTCCCCGATTTCAACACAAGATCAGAAGTAAAAACGTAAGAAAGGAAGGGATGAAGGTAGAAATTAAAGAATTACATGTATTTGTAAAAAATTTAATTTTGAAATTATTTAATACAATTACCATATTTTTTCTCCATTTTTGAACATGGCACTCCTATTATTCCGCACATTCGGCTCCATTAATATTTATCAAAATAAATTTAAAGTTATTTAAATATAATTATAAAATATAATTGTGTAAATCTTAATAAAGAATAATTCTAAGGCAGCGTGCCAATACCAATCGAATTAAATAATTCATAATTTATTTTTTGTTAAAATAACTATTGTTCGTCACAAAAATATATATCAGCAATTTTTTTAGTTTAAGGTGCGATCTTAGCTTATCTTATCTTTTCTTGTTAAGAACTGTTTATGTCTGATTTATTTTACTGTTTTCTGAAAATCTGAGGCCAATTTGAGGACAAGAGTTCAATGTTACAGTTCCGCAGTCAATAAATATTTATGTACCCGGTTCGCTTAGGATACAAAGATATTATAATTTAGTGTCAATCGAGAGTGAAGCGAGAATGAATGCCATTCCGTCCACATGAAACAACAGATCGTAGAGACTGTATGAACTAGAACTACCAAATTTGATGACAACATTCATATCTTCTGAATGCTGATCAAATTTGTTTCGATATGTGGCCACACCCATTGTCGCCCACATAAATCATAAACAACATATAAGACCAGCTATAGTATGGATTTTCTTAAAAGTGAGAAAGTCAGTCAGTCTAGCCGCTGATGCGTTTAATTTTTTTATTTCAACCTTATGTATAGGTCTTTTTCTTCCCGGTACAGGCGGATTATAACTTAATGTTAATGTTAACCAATCGAGAATGTATGTTTCAAGCAATAGGAGGCATCTTCAACCTCATAAAGTATATGTATTCTTGATCAGAGTCGATTTAGACATGTCCGACTTTCCCTCTGTCTGACCATTTGTCTGTCAGTCTGTCTGACCGTTAGTGTGAAACAACAGATCTCAGAGACTATTTGGTGACAACATTCTGCTCACCTTCTGCAACATCTACAGTTGGTTAACAACTTCCTAGCTACATTTGTCTTGTTTTCGGTGTTGCTCAATATGTTCCTAGCAACATTTTTCTCAATTTATCAATATTTTCTTTTGCCCTGTTTAATTTAAGTTTATTATAAATGTGAGCCTAATTAGCCAAAATTACTTGGCCATGTTCATGTGCCTTATCACCTACAATACTTTGGATATTGGGTATCAAGTCGATCACACTCGACTGCAACTTATCTACTTGTTTTTTCAAGTTTATCAGAATAATCGTTTAGATGTGTCTTGGGAAAATGAGCGGAGTAGACCATTTGGGCCATGGACATGCTTCTGTCTTACTTGTTCAACACCTGCAAATAACGCAAGAAAACGCGTTATGAACAAATCCAACGTCTTATTGATAACCGTTACTATGATAGCTATAGCACATAGGCAACCGATTTCGATAAAATGAAAAGAAACTTTACTGGTGAAACATATTAAGAAAGCAGGGTAACTTCGGCAATAAGAAGTTTATATACCTTTGCAGTTTGCTATTTGACCCATCAGTTACTATGACAAATGATAAATATATGTTAAAAAAATATCAAGGGTTTATTCATTTTTATATTCCTATTTATTTTCGGATCGTTTATACTGCAGTAAAATGATATAATTGTCAAATTAAAAAATATATAAACCGTAATTTTAAAATCATAAAAAAATCTGAGTTGAGTGGATCCTATGGTACGACATAATTGAAAATGAATAGGAAAATCGACATTTTAAACATATACCCGTATATCTGAAGACATAGTTGTTAGCCATGGCTTTCTTTTCTACAGTTGCACAACTTCCATGTCGAACTAAATCGATTATTTGAAATCGGAAGTGGGTTGTTGGAACATACCTCCAGTGAAGTTGTTTCCTGAATCTCCGAAAATCGATTACCGACAAAAGTAAACAATGTGGCCGAGTGTTGGCCATTCCAATGTAGGAATATTTTAAAATCAATCCATATAAGTATAAGGTTGGCTCAAATAATTTTTTGATAGAGTTGTGATAGCAAGTGTTCTGCTTAAAATTCTAATTAAGGTAGCTATAGTTTCCGAGTTTGAGCCTCTCTTGACTTATTTGTTGGTTGGAGCCTCTCTTGACTTGCATGTAATTAGCAATACTTTGATGAGGCCATCTGAACCAAGTGTGCGGGTGTAGATGCAGTAGCTTTACGCCGTGATGGAGGCGTCACAGAATCCACGTTTCTGTAGGCTGCATGCCCGATTGGAGACAATATCGTTATATTCCTAATGATTCCAAAGTAAAAAAAAAGTGAGCAACGAAAGATTCAAGGTTTCAAGCAGTATAAATGCCATGTGGAACAGACTCGTCCAAGTGTACCGTTCACCGGCTGGCTTTCGCTGTCGGTTAGGTATAACACGCTACGTATGGCTAGATAAGGTGCGGCAGAAGTACAATACGTTACTGTATTCAGTTCGAAATCGCTCACTGTCTCACTTCATTCGTCTTTTCCCTTCAAAGTGAACGGTCCTGTTTTTGTTTTGCGCTTCGATTTTGTGTAAATCCTTATAAACCACCGGGGCTTCACTTAAAACATCTACATTGAGTTTATTAAAGTTCCTGTTCCTTTAGAAAGATGCTAGGCATCACGTTTATATATAGCCTAATCCGTGGTGAAATGAAGAGCACTTATTAGTCTTGCATTCTGTCATCTATATTTCCTTCTCTCGCGCCTACATAACACCTAACCCTAACAAGCGCGTGCTTGGTATCGAAGGGCCACTTGAGTGTACTCACCGCATTGCATCCACGGCATACAAAATAATGATTGATATCTACGGTTCTCTTCAGACACCTTCACCTGATAAAACATTTTGATCACATCTACAGTGATTGCGAACTGATCGATATGAAATCGAAGGAGCACTTTATAAAGATCAGTCTGAGTGGTCTATCCGACCATTGAGTGTTTTCTGAGACGTTGTTTTTAAAGATGGATAGAAGTGCATAGTGGTGCGGAATATTATAATGCGGAGTGTGTAACTGTGTGACCTACAACTACTGAACTCGATATATTTTTTACCTCACACTTTTATCTCAGGCTGCGTCGGAGTCAGGGAAATAGCCTTCTAACGATGCCGTATGGGGCGCCGAGTAAGGTAGAGAAGGGGTTTTCAAAAATCTATCTTTTTTATTGTTTCCAAAAAATTTGTTACACTTGTTACACTTATCCATATCAGATTATTTCCGAAGTTTAGCGCTTTTGAAGTAGGCGCTCTTGCAGTAGCTTACTCCAGCACTGTTTTTTCTTTTTTGTTTATCTCGAAACCACCTTTTTACAAACTAGTGTACAAGATAGCTCAAAAACCGATTATTCTTAAAAACATTCTCTATAGTGGATCATAGGATTTTTATGATTACAGACAACGTTCAACAGATTTCCGAAATAAATTATTTTGTAATTAGTCTTTTTTGCCAAACAGGTTTTCTTAAAATAATTTTTTTATATACCATAGCGAATACATTTATATACGAGAAAACATTTGTATTTTTGTCCAGCTTAGCGTTACTTCGGAATCATGTACGCTATGAGCAAGGAATTCGAAAAATGGTCATGAATGTTTTTAGCTAACAGAAGATTAATACAGTTTTGAACTTAAGCCATAAACTCATCTGAAAATTTGTTTCTTTTATGCCATGTTTTAAGGCTTCAAGGGCTTCACCATCAGAAGCGCGTCTTCGTGTAGAACTCTTATAGCTCCGGTGCTCTGGTGTACGTGTATTCTAGGAACTCCTATCCTGCAGCATCCATATGCGTCTTTTACCATGAACAGTGCTGTGTCCACACAAGTCTATTTATTTTTTTAGTCTATTTACATTTAACCTAAAATCACAACTATAGCTAAGTTAAAATTTTTTATGATTTTCGAGGCCGAAAGTGGAAGCTTTAAAACAAACTTGACATGGTGGAGATGCCTGCTTCTACCTGTTACATACTTTCTTTGGTTGGCACTAAGTTAAAACACCCTTATAACCTATAAATACCGGGTATAAATATAATTTAACCTCGCTACAAATTATTTTTTTTTTTTTGTAGAGCTCAGAAGATCTAGACACGGACACTGAATTCGAGCCAGTGGAAGACTTAACCTTGGAAACACGAAGTCGATGTAAGTATAAATAAATTACCAGTAATATTAGTGTTTATGGAATGTATGTTCCCTTGTGAGGAAAATATAATCTGAAAACCTTTTTGTTTTTTAGCACGTGTATTATATTTTAGTTAGAAGTTTGCAAAGCAGTGACGGAGATATATCCGGCCGGCCATAAAACTGCAGGAATATACAAACTTCGGTTGACTTGATTTGTATATTGATTCTGCATGAGCTCTCCGCCCCTAAACAATTTTATATCCTTCGTCTCTCTACAAACAGTTTCTTAGCTGGGGAGAAGCACCACATATCCCCTGTTTGTATCTGTGCCTTTTATTTCACTTCTTGCGCTGCTCGGCTCGTCTTGAGAGAAGATCAATTTGAAAAATGGCAAAGACTGGTCGTTTACTTAGGAGAAACAGATTGGCTTTTATCCGAAATGGCCTCCTGAATTTCCGCAATTCGATTGCCGACAAAGGTAGACAATGTGGCCGAGTGTTGGCGATTCCAATGCACAGCAAGTTCAGAGTCACACTATAAGAGGTTGGTTCTCTGACTGCTAAGAATCTAATGATTTTCTGATAGTGCTGCGATAACAAATGTGCTTTACAAAGTTCAAATTTAGGCAGAAATAGTTTCTTTTTTGGAGCTACACTGGACTTGGATGTGATTAGGTATACCTGGATTAGTCCATCTGATCCTAGTGTACGAGCGTAGATGCAACGCCCTCATGGAGGCGTCAAAAATAAGCCATGTATATTTAAGGAAGCATTAGCCACAGCTCCTGCAGGATAATTTTTGTCAGGATGATGATGGAGGTCAGTAATCCCAACGGATCAAAAAGATGGTCTAGATAAGATCGTGCGCTTGAAACATGGCCTAAAATAATCCTCGTCGCGACCGAAAATAGGAATGCATCACGTCCTGGGTCTCATTTTAGGCCAAGTGAAGTAGTTAGCTTGTCGTCGTCCAAACGCAAGTGTTTGATGCTATCGTCGACAAACTTACTGTGATTTCAATGTAATTTTTCGAGTTCCAATTGGCCATCTCTTGTAACGCTATAAATTCTTTTTGACTTGATGTAGTTCCTCTATCGTATCTGCTTCATCCAGGAAGTCATCAACGACGACGATTTTATGGCTTTAGCTCCAATTTCAAATCTGTCAACAAGAAGCGATTTCCCGGATGCTGTCTTGCAAGATGCGTCGAAGACCAAACGAAGCTTCGTTGTGCTATTAGGCCTAAGCACGCAGTGCGGAGTGTGTAACTGTGGGTGACTTACGAGGCTCGTATGTTCCAAGTCTAGAAATGCACGAACTCTACATATTTGGCCTTTACCACAGGCTTTTTCTTCAGACTGTGTCCAAGAACGTGGAATCTCCTCTTAGCGGTGTTTAAATGGGAGTCGTACTTTCAACCGATCATCTGAATCTCGTGCCGTCTTTGTATAGAACTCCTTACAATTTCGCTGCGCCGGCGTAAGCGTATTTTTCGCCATAGGCGCTTCAAATATTTTTGAATATTTTCTATTACGATGGATGACTTCTGATGTTTTGGGTTAAGTTTGGTATCGACCAGACACTATACATTAAACTGGTGTTTTCTGGATCACGGGCCAGTTTTGATTCAGTTTATTTTGATCGATTAGCAGGATATCGAAGAATATCTTGTCTCCGCGACTAGAAGCAAATCGATTCGTCTTGTTGAGGTTTCGTCAGCTTGAGATGAATGCGGCGGAATGTTTCACGAGGATTTTGATTCTTTGTAATAGGTGATGTGAAGCAAAAATCAAAGTGCTGTTCAAATTCATTGTGCCTCTATTTAATATTATTTATGTCTCCCCAACACTACGTATCTCTCAGTTGCCTTTGATCCGTGACAGTCGAAGCTACTGGACGAAGTCATCCGATATAAAATTCACCTGAGAGCACGAATACAATAACGCTCTTCTTATCTTGTAGCATCTCGAGGCATCCTTTATTAGTATCAGTGTCGTGGCCAGAAGAACGAAGGTCCTTGTGAGTATGAGTCCAAAAATTGGACAGCATCTGTTTCAGGTTGAAGCAGCGAGTGATGTGCTAACCCACCTTCACCAAAGCTATTAATGAATAGCTTGTGAACAGAATCTGCGAACGGGGCCTATGACCACCTGGTTGGCTCTTGAAGGAGTCAGTAGTAGGTTTCTTATCGATTCCTTCGATTTGAACGCAGTTGTCGCACGAAGATAAAATGGAATAATTCAGCGACTCATTTCACTTCCTCTTGGTCTCCTGATCCACTTTCCACATGTCTAAAGAGATTAGTATAGCTTAGCAGATCTGAGACACTGTGTCCAACGACCGCAACGACATGTATATGGTGGAGGCGTTATCGATGAGACTGCGCAACTCCTGACCATTGGACTTGGCGATAGTTGCAATGCAATGCAAAGAGCGACAATATGATGTTTTGATACTTGGGAGTACTTGTCGTTAAATGTTGGCAACGACAATCGCGGTTGGTTGACTGCAGGCTTATGACCCACATTTACCTTTAAATCAATAATGCCTGTGCCTAGAGACAGTTTAGGGTATGATTCAAATATTGTCAAATACAATCAATCCAGCCGCTACTGATTTGCTCATTCGCGTAAGGTTCTTTCGAGCATTTGAACGCTGAGCTTTAAGTTGTTCCATCGTAGACATCTTTGCAAGTGCAGAGTTCACACATTTGTTTACTTTACTTAATTTTGATCTGGCAACGCCTTTCGTGGCATGCATACGAGCTATGTACGCAGTAGCGAGCGAGACGACGATATGTAGTTGAAACTTTGCTATGCTGGACAGATGTGCAAGCAGTTGGCCAAATACCAAAGACCAACCCAATTTACTGTGCTGATCGCGGTTATGTCTCCGATTTATGTTCATTGTTAGTACCGATCTAGAAATGGACAACCGAGAGGTCACCTCCCGCTACGACTGCTGGATTTGGTTTTCCATCGACATAGTCCAGTCCATGAGAAGTTCAGTAGCGGCCGATTACAATGACAGCAGTGGGGTGACCTTGAATGTGACCACTGACCAATCCGGCAGCGGCACGCTAATATGATGCGCAAAATACTACGCTGGGTAGACTGGCAGCAAACGTGATGTGTGCAAATACTTTTTTCGGCAAGGCAATGAAAAGTTAATTAATATGGCAAGGACAAAAACAAAAAATAAACAAAAAGACAAACACAAAAGTTCACTAAAACATAACACATTACTGTCACGGTCGCCAATGATAAACCAACCTCCTTTTTCTTGAGTACAAATAATAAGTAGTTGGTAGGATATTAATATAAACTTTTAATTATAAATTTCTTAGTTTTTTCTCCTCACTCTATCTCGTGTTCTTACAAAATTTCATACTTAACTTGCCTTCTCATTCGTTGATACGAGTTGACAACGTCTATTTTATCAGCGGATGGCAAGTTATGTTGACTAACATTACAGAGGCGGGAAATTCAAGTATGTGAATGAAAGTTATAAAAATGAGTGTTTTTTAAATAAACCTGTCTAATTCATTATTTTATTGATGAAAGTGTTCTAACAATTCAGACCATCAAAATTGAAACTATTCAACCGATATCAGGCTTAATATGACTTAACAAAAAACATTTAAAAAAATAAAACATTAAAATACTCTGTTTACTTCTGAAAATAATCATACACAGACATCTGCTTGAGGAATAAGAAACTATGAAATATTCCAATAACACATCGATGACACAATTTTAGCAAAAACCGGAGCTTCTAAAATCGAATTCGACACTTTTTGTTAAAAACGCAAAAATATGCAGATATGGAGACGGAGCTCTGCTTATAGTCTTGAAAACGAGGACGATCACTAAATGTACTGCTTTTTGTTGATGTTTTATTATTAATTGTTGCAACTTACTGCGCATCAGAATGGTTTCATTTAAACTCAAATAAACATATATACAATAGGAGATTGAAACCCTATTAAAGAGGTGTCATATAAATGTTTCTAGTATGTACTTCTACTACTTTTTGTTTAGTTTAAAATCGGTGTGACCGTTCTTGTATTTCAGAAAAGATACGACCAAAGAACTTGCCATTTCCAAGGTTCTAAAAACGTTATAAAAGTGCTATTAACCCCTAACAGTGGTGCCCACAGCACTAGCTGGGGAGTTAGCAAATTTCTCTGCTCGGCCTCTGTCGAAACACGCAAGTCTTTGGCAAGCGCCTTCAATACGATTTCGTAAAATGTGAACAAAGCATTTAAGCTAAAGCTTAAAACAAGTTTTAGATACGTAATACTTTTAATACTTTCTTAAAATAATATTAGATTTAAAAAAGTTATCATATTGCAATGCAAAGGTGCAATGCATATTGTTGCAAAGGTGACGGAAATTGGCTAAAGCACAGCCCGATCAAGGATTACGCAGCTCGTGGTGCAGTGTGATTAATAGACTTGCGGACGTTATAATTTTCCTTGCCAAACATCTCAGTATTAATAGCAATACTGAAGTCGAAAGAATAAAAATCAAGGTGAAAAAATTTCCTTTTTTTTATGCTAGTGATATTTCATCTTTCCCTAACGAACTCTTTAGCATAATATGATCGCGAGCGTAGAGAGTTTGTTATTAAGGAATACAAAACTAAGAAAAAGAAAAGGCGGCCTGTAGGAATACGTCTTCCTAGGCCAGACCATAACGTCTTCTAGTTTATCAGTTACAAAAAACTAAGCATTTCTCTACTTCTCTACTATCAGAATGCAAGAGGCTTACGTAGTGAGCTTTCTAAATTGTATTCCGATATTCTTTCGACCTTATCCCCGCTTATTCTGTTCACAGAAACCTGGTTAAAGCCTGGTTTGTACACTTGATCGGCCTTCCAGGTGAGAAGACGGTGTCCTCTTAGCCGTTGACTCTAACCTCACGTCTGAATTATTAAGTTTCGAGGAATGCAACGGTGTTCAATTCCTTTGTTCGAAGCTTTCAATTCTTGGTAGATTCTTGGTCCTACATTCCCGTCGGAACTTCCTATTTATTGGAATAACCTTTCCGATATCCAGTCGGCCTCCAATAGACCTCGGATGGGGACCACTTAGTAGTTCTAGATCATTTCAACTTTCCTCTAGCTATTTGGTCCATAAATGGTCCACATTTTATTCATGGACGTTGATGCACTGCGGTCAGTACACTCAAGTGGCCCTTCGATACCAAGCACGTGCTTGTTAGGGTTAGGTGTTAATGTAGGCGCGAGAAAAGGAAGAATAGATAAAGTAATGCGAGGAAACTATGCTACACCAAATAGTCTAATAGCGCACTGCTCGATTGCTTGCTTGCATGTTTACTAAGTGGGTTAGGATTAATGTTTTTAGTTTGGGAAGGCTATCTACAGATGATGTTATATGGTACAAATCATTATAATTTGCACATAATACTCTAAAGGGTTCATGCAATTCGTAAGAGGTTCTACAATGACGCAAAACTAAAGGTAAATAGGACCTAGTGTTTCTACAAGGTAAGTGGAAATTAAGCTGACCTAATAAGTCAGTACTTTCCACTTTCCCACTGATTAGGTTATATAAGAAGGTGATGCCTAGCATCGTTCTACGGTTTGCTAAAGAAGGTAGGTTCATCAGAAGTCTGTTAGAATAGGAGGGTAACCTTAAGTTTACATCCCAGTTTAAACCGCGTAGAGCGAAAAGTAAAAAGTAAAAGTAAAATATGAATCGCTTGTTCGACATTTCGCTGTCTCAAATCAACCATGTAAGCAATTCATTAATTAATTGATTGATCTCTGCTTCGTAAGTAAGGTAAGGGTTGCGCCACTGACGTAACCTGAGGATCCATATCATCCTACTTTCGGTGTGACTATTGATATTGGGATTGCTATGGAGAATAAGCCTGATCGGTCAGCTAGGTTGACTCGCCTCAAAAACATAAAGTCCAACCTTTATTGTAAACTTAAACAAACGGGATCTCAAGCTGTTTTCTCTCGCTTTATAGTGGCTGTCTAATTTCGCCGTGCTTATCGCGCAGTGTTATAAAAACTATTTAACTTATTGCAAGGTTCAGTTCACGCAGAATTCAAACAATTATATAATTTCATCACCACTAGCTCTAATTTGAAAATACGACAGTAATTAATGATCAGGCAATTTCCGATCTTTTTGCTTATTTTTTTCACACAGCTTAGTCATCATCAACCTCATCAATCCAGACATATTCATACACCATAACCAAATCAAACGTAATCTTCAGTATTATTTTGGACGAACGTTCGCTTTAAATCCTCAACGCGTCAACCTGGTTTATTCGCCAGGCTACGATGAAATACCTTAAAGGTTCTCTTTAAAAATATCTAATGTTCTCCGGGTTACCTCTGGTACCCACAAAGGGAGCCATCTGGGTACCTTATTGTTTACACTGTACATTAACGATTTGTCCAAAGTTCTGACTACCTCTAGAGTACTTATGTACGTTGACGGCGTTACAATTTGCGTGCCAATATAAAGACGGCTCTCGCCAGTCGGACTTGCAATCAGATCTTCATCTTGAGTGTACTGACCGCAGTGCATCAACGTTCCTGCAACATATAAGAGTTCAATAGCTAAATATTTGTTTATTGTTTTCATAATGAAAAACGCATAAAAATGGCTATTTTCTTGCAAGTAAAAATATTTATATTTATATTTTCCGTGTAACCGTACTGCATTGCCTACAATTTCCGTTTCTTTTCAATATTCTTTTAAGTTAACTCCGAAGTTAAAAAGAAAGTTATTAAAAAAACTATATATATGTATTTAAGCTACACACATGCTAGTTTTTTACAAACATGCTAGTGTTCCATTCTGCGCATTCCAGTGTTCCATTCCACAGTTTATATTGCCTCATTCCTGTGTTCCGTCCTTCACATATATCAATTAAAACCAAAAATGCCAGCTATGGAGTAGCCCACTGAGACAATTACATCCTTGCTTCAATTTACTCATTAAATTTATTACAGTGTAAACTAATTAGTTTTATATTTGTTTTTATGCTTCGGAAACACCCGTGACCGCTCAGCACATGCATCAAGTATATATTTAGGAACAGCATTGTGGGTACCTTGTTGACCGATCCCATCTGGTCTGCCAGTTGTGTAGGGTGTTTGCTTAGGCTGTGAGAGGATCACGATAAATGTCGTAAACCCTTCTCCATTGCTCCACCTCCTTCTGGTCTGGGCCTTCTCTGCTAGTGGTGGTATCCCAGCTATAACCAGTACTGCGTCGTTTGAGGTCGTTCTAAATGCGCTAGCCACTCTAATTCCGCCCAGCCTGTACACTGACTAGATACTCCCCCCTTACATCTCAACCTTATTGCCGTCAGTCTATATAGGTGCTGCATAAAACACCCGCTAGACTGCTACGCTCATCAGGTTTGATTTAAATTAATTTATTAGATATGATCTTCTGAAGACCCTTAGCCCAGTGTATCACGCAGAAGGTTCTCCTGGCTTTTTAAGCAGACTCCAGACTCTCCTCGAATGATTCATATATCATATGAATCATATCATATATGATATATGCATATCTTGCAAAGGTCGTCAATCTCGTGACTCCATAAGGCTCTGTCGGTATGCCTTCCTAGTGGGCTGCGCTTGGGACCTTTTAGGCTAGCGTTCTCCACTCGAGAATTCGAATCAGTAAAGAATTCTCCAATCCTCCATCGAGCGCCTCTTGCCAGGCTGAAGTCCGCAAAGGTCAGGTCAACGATCTGTACACGGTCTAGTGATGCGAACGTCTCCCGCAATACTCGACCTCTTATATTGGTGAACGGGCATCCTCAGTGCTGGGTCCTAGTGTTGAAGCCACCAGCACACTTCGACGACCCCGTACTAGTGCGCTGAAAGCCTACCTAGCTCGGTGTTATTGCTCCTCATGACCATTCATGAGATTTCGCTATATAACTTACCTTCCTGGTTTAACTGGTTTTAACTCAAGGTTTCTCGCCAATCGCATGGGCCCTGTGCCAGCTGATCTTTTCTCCTTTACTGTTTTCTTTTCCGTTTCTCTGGTCTAAAGCCCATTTTCCATCGTTAGTGCACCCTTGCCAGTTCCTCCCAGCAGTTTTTAATATTCGTTGGCAACTGAGTCGGCCAAATCTACTGGATCTGTTTGTCTATACAGAAGAAGGGAGTGTCTGGAAGTTGTCAATGGTCAGGCTCTTAACGGATGTTTAAAGACACACCGTTGCAGAGTCAGCCCCAAGTGAATTTTCTTCAACTGAGCCAACATAGGGCGCTAGGTCTCTTCGGCAATTCTTTATTCGGCACTTTAGGGATTGGGTTACCAATCTTTTTTTGGCCGTTGCGTTGTGGTTGTTAACAATGTTAAGGGCCTCCAGAATTTGTGCCCTTGCGTGTGGTCTCCCAAGGGTGGAATTCTACAATTAGGGCTGCCACCTGGGGTAGTACTGATTTGAAACGATAGGCTTTAAGCATTTAGGATCGTTTTTTATACTTGCTCTTCGGTGAATTTTATACCTACTGCCGCCCTGAGTCGGGCCGCTGCTTATGGTTCACCGCCTGGCGGTAGGGCCGGTTCTCCCTGGACCGTGGCTTTGTGAGCCCTTCGATTTAAAGAGGTTCGCCACACAGTATTGTGCGTTTTTAGTGGTGGGCTAGCAGCATGCCTCTGATATAGGCAGTGTGCCATCTAGCTGTCGAGTTTTGCCGACCAGTGCCAGTGCTTTCCAACCAGAAGACGTCGTACATTAATAATTGTGTGGCGCCATCTGGGAGACGCGTTCGGGTTTCTTGTCAACCAGCTTTTTAATGTGACCGGGCCTCGATCAGCTGGTTCGGTAACAACCCTAAGCTAGTGAGCTTAAAATCGTGCGCACGCCCGATATGATAATTGTGGAAAAACAAACTATTTTTCTGGAAATAAAAGCTCTTAAGTGAGCGTTTCCATGTCAGAGCTGCGGCAAAGGCCCGAAAATGACCACCAGAGAAGTGCCTAAACGTATGAAAAAATGGACCACAGTACTTTTCATCGTGACAAACAGCGCTGGTGTATCCGGCTCAAAGGGCCCAAATGTTGTTGTCGGGGTCTGGCTAAGATACTGGATCCAATTTTCACTACAAATAATTAGGCTTGAGGGTGATTTAGGTTGAGGGTGATTTGCATCTTGGTACGTATATTTTGCTAAGAACTTATTTGTATTCGGATTCGGAGTTCCTTGGGAATCCTTTGAGGCAACATAACATAATGACAAATCGAAGATGGCAGGAGAATCGGTACAAAGACTGCCTGTAAATTTAGGAGCAGCGAAGCGGAAAAGTACGTGTAGTGAAATGTCAAGAGTCAAGTCTTTATTTTCTATGGCAGCTGTATGTCGGTACTCCTAGTATTTTCAATTTATTTTCCAATCGTTTATAAGGCGCAGCTATACGATATTGTCGTCCTACGATGACTCCTTAACTGTTTTGCAAACATCTGGTTAAAATTATAATACCCTGCAATATAAAAATTTTTAATAACGTATGTGGACACTAATTTATCATGTTTGATTTATATTTCAGCAAGTGCTCATACTGGTGATCAAACAGTGGATGAATATCCGGATATTAGCGGTATATGTACAGCTAGAGTGAGTGACAATGTAAATTTTGAAACCAAATTAGTACCTACCAATAAATCGTTTCATTCTAGGAAGCAATGCGGAAAATGACGGAAGAAGATAAGCAGAAAATTGCTCAGCAAGTTGAATTGTTCCGAAGAGAAAAACTTACGTTTGATTCTGAAGTAGCTAAATGGGATGATACTGGAAATGACATTATTTTCCTGGCAAAACATATGTGTATGATTATGATGGAAATGACTGATTTTACCAGGTAAAGTCATAAAATCATAGCAATGTTTAATATTATATATATTGTTACGGTTAGTTAAGGTTATGGTCGATTTTTTTGTCTGAAAATGGCGCAGTTTGGTCGCTATACAATCGCTCAGAATCAAAATAATAAAAGGGGATTGTTGGCTGGTAGTCAAATATATATTAAAGAAGTGCGTAAAATTTTAAACCGATTGTAGCAGAACTTCATGAGTTCTCGTGGACAAAAAGTTGTTTTCAGACAAAATTTATAGAACGCGAAGTTGCGTAAGTCTTGGTTAAAGTGTCCCTAATTAGGCTTAAGGTAATTAAAATTTCGACAATGTAAATAAAAATTTTCAGTAATTCATAAAACCGAATGCACTGTCGCGGTTTGAAAGGATTGACCATGGCATTATTTATTTTAATTGACGACATAAAACCACACTATCAGACGTACTCCGGTTGATACAAATTTTTTGCTGCGGTTTTTTTTTTTTCAATATTTTTGTCATCGGCTTGTTATTGATTTTATATTTCATCGTTTCTTACTGCGCAACTAGCTGACTTGGTTGTTTTAATTATTATTTGAATTGTTTGTTTCAAAGCCAAATAAAGGCAAGAGTTGTTTATTTCTCTGACTTTTTACAGCACTTTCACCACTTAAATTCCAAAATATGAGATGGAATCATAAAAGAATTATTTAAAAATTTAAATAGGTAATTGATTGGTCTTCTAATGGTGTCCAATAGTCGCTAATATTCCAATACGTCAACTATTTCCTTTTGCAATAAGATCCGATTTTATATACAGAATTGTATTTACTTCACATTTTGTAAAAGGTTTGCGTTCTGCGAAAATCTGAGCACCGTTTTTGTGATTTTAAAAAGTAAAAATCGGATCACTCCTCAATGATAATGCACTAGTTTTCACTCAAAATGCTCCAAGATTTTTAAAGTGTATAAAAAGCTGACTTCGCAATTCATTTTATACTTATTATTTAATATTTAATTATACAGGTAATTGTAATTTAGATTATGAATATTAATTGTATTGGATGAGTACTTTGTGTGCTGGATCCCATTAAACTTAAGAAAGAGGGAATTTCAATCCGTTTAATCAAATGGTAAAGGCTGCTAACATCCTAAGAATTCGTTTCACGCACGTATAGAAAGATGCTGAAGTCGTAGGTAAAACACTTTTTACCCGAATTGATGGATTAAATGCTTGATTTGACGCGTGCATAAATCAAAGTAAATTAATGGTAAAAGGAAATAAAAACAACAAAAAAAACTAGGCAAAACTCAAATAAGTCTTCCCCATTGGGGATTGAACCTTGAGATTAGTTGCCTTGAGTTCAGCCATCCTAAACTGCATTAAGAGAACTTGGAAAAATGTTACATTTATTAGTGCGCATCTTTGACCGTAATTTCTACACATTCTCCGTACAGTACTCTGTACTGAACTTTGCAAGTACTGTATTTAAATAAAATATATTATGAAGTAAGCCTAACTTGTATTCAGATGGTTTTTCATTAAACCATCCCAGGTTGTTCTAATAACGGAGACATGGTTTACAAGGAATATACACAAAATACAGGTTTGATCAACCCTTCATGCGTGTCCTTCTTGCTCCAACATTATTCAGATTCGATTGATTTTTGTTATATTGAATTATTTTTTAAAAATTATTATTTTAAGGCAGTTACAAATTTTTTACACAATCAAAAACGACCATTTTGGTCTATTTTCTGAACCGATGTGTGAGAACTGACATTATCGTGATAAAGAATTTTGTCTTTTCTTTTTGGTTTTGCGAAGTTATCCAAAGAATTCCGACATAAATATTGATGGCACAGTTGCCATATGACCCGTTTCTCCGAAAAAAAAACAGCGACCATTTGCTTCGAACAAGTTTCGTGTGCAAACATCTTTTATTGGATTGAACTTGTTTTTAAACACACATACAGTCGATTCCTGCTGTGTTTCGGGCTCATCTGGAATCATATCCATGATTCAATACCTGTCACAATCTTATAGACGTCTGATACGGCATCGTATTTTTAAATTTGAAATCCAACGATAACCGGTTTTTGCTTCAATCACCGCATACAGCGGAACTGAATGAACTGCTGAACAGCTGATAAAGCCTCTGAATAGATCAAAGGCATGAAATATATTCCAGGAAACGTATGGACATGTGATTCTGTAGATTCCCGAACTATTTACATCTAAAGCGCATGAATTTTAAAATTTCTACATTGACTTCGACTTCGCGATGATTCTCAAGCTAGAGGAGCTTATTTCAAAGGAGGTAAACTCATCAGAAGTTTTACTATGCAGAATGGAAGGGAAGTAAAATTCATTATTGTGTCCTAGACTGACTGATGATGGATTGTTGGTGGTATTTGCACTACTACTATTCGACTATGCTGCAGAAATCCCATAGAAAGTCTTACAGTAAGAGTAATTCTTAAATTGAGAGCGGACTTATCGACTGGCTTATGTATTTTATGCATCCGAAATGTTGTAAACAGGTGAGGAGCTCCAATAATACAAAATAACTGTGTCGATACAGATAACGAAATGAGAACAAGAGAACAAGCCATTGAGTGTAAACCTTAAGAAGTCTTCTCATCGAAGCTGGGAATATCGTCAATTGGACAATCGACCCCTTGGACTCCGAATCGTTTTAATTTTCGCGAGAAGAGAGTACGAAAACAGAAAGAAGGCGCGGCAAATTCACGTTAAAGTAAATATCGCCTATGCTTTTCTTTGTATCGCTTACTTATAGTTCTTCTTATTATTATATATTAAACCAAACATTATATAAAAAAATGTTGGGTATTTATTTTTGTAAAGTGTGTTTCTGGGCTGTCCAGAACACTTTTGCAGAGCTAACTTAGAAAAGCTGAATAATATTATTTCTGACAAAAAAGTTAGCATTCGGTTTTCGACAACTATTGAGGAACTTTTCGGAAATGTTTTTACTTCTTATTTCTGCTGCATCTTTGTAGATCACTTCTAAACATCTAGTTCTAATTCCGAATTACAACTATTTAACCATTTAAAGAGACAAACAACCTTAGAAATATTAGATGTAATGGAACACTTTAAAAATATTTCTACTTAGCCAAATTAAAAAAGAAAAAAATATATATATTTACAAGATGTTTTTTTTTACAAATTATATATTTGAAATGTAAAATAAAAATAAAGTCAAGAAGTATTGACCACCGTTTTGTTAGTAGTGCATAAAATTAGGCATATTATGGTAGCACTAGGAAAACAATAAAAACAAAGAGCTAAATCTCATTTCATTTCTCACACAATTGTGATTTACTCTTTTTTCAGTAAAATCAATTTACTCTTATCTGGTTACTACTGATCAGAAATTCTTCATCTGAGGTCTCCTTAGAATCTTAAGTTATCTGATTGGAAGGACGCAGGAGGAGCAGTTTAAAACTCGGGCAATAAATAAATTTGATCAAAAATATCTTAAACTTTGTGAAAACTTAGGTAGGAAACATGTTGAACATGTTTTATCGAACACAGTGGAGGTAGAATCATTTATATTGTTCCCAAAAAAAATCGACGAACTCAAAATTTAAAACCAAACATATCGTCGATAAAATTCGTCTATGTTTAAGTCAATATTTTTCTGCGTTTGGATGCTGGACTAAAAAAATAATAGATAAAGGCCTAATCCTGTTGATACAAATTTGTGAATATTTCTTTGTAAGCATTTTTAAGTAATAATGGCCTGTCGGCATCGATAACAATATTTACTAAAGACGAAATTCATATTCAGGAATTGTTAGCCACACCGGCAAGGTGTTTGTATATTTCCGGTGAGAGACTCTACGAAATTATCCAAAGCACACATGAGAGTAAAGGAAAATAAAACATTTCCCTCTATCAACTATACACCTGAAAATCCAATTTTGAATTTTTAAATAGGCTTGAATATTGGAGGTATTTATCAGGAACCTGTTGTTTATCTTCGGAAAAGATCTTCCGTGTTTTGGCACAATAGTCGTGTCTCGATCCATATGGCTTGAATCAGCCGACAAAGACGTCTAGTCAGTCATTAATAAACTCATTTTTTTCTTAAACAATATATATATATATATTATTCATATATATATGTATATTATTTAGTGAAATGATCGTTTTTATTTAACATAAAAAAAGTAATCAACTTACTTCTGAATACACTGTTTAGATATCAGATATCTATAAGAATTGATTTTGTTATGTTTCTGATCTCGAGAAAAACGAGTTTATAGTTTTAAGAATTTATATGGAATGCTTACTTACAAAAATAATTTTTTTATTTTTTCAAAATTGTACATCAATTATAAATACAACTTAATACATATGTTTTTAGCCCGGCGAACCTGACATATATGAACATATAGGTACAGTTTTAATTAATACTTGCAGTATATTATTTCTTTATAAGGTAATTGGGTAAATTGACAATTATCAATATCTGCAACTTTATATCTAGCATTGTAAAAAATTTTATTTTATTTTGAATTTCTTTTCTGCGGCTCGACAATCTTCAGATTTTCTGTATCCCTGATATACATTAAAGTTATATGATAGGCGTTACTAAATTTATCTTCTAAACAGTCATATAAATAATCACTTCTGAACCTCTTTGATCTAGACAAACAACATCACACCGGGTGTTTATAATGTACTAGAATGGACTACTTGTTAACTGCACATTTAACCTTGTTTAGTTTATCCCAATCAGCTTGATTAATTGAATTTCATAATTTTCCTAACATCGGTGTGAGAACTCGATTTACTCTCTCAACTTGTCCGCCTGCCTGAAGTGGACTACTTTTATGAGTCCATCTTTAAGGTCCGCCAAAAAATCACTGAATTCCAAATAACTACCTCTGTCAGAGATGATCCTACGGGGCCTACTATTAGAAGTATCTAACAAAAGTTGGTTTCAAAACATGATCACACCCATTTCCGCCCTTAAATACCATGATAATACAGCTATGCTAAAGACTCGATTTTCGGTTTAAAGCAAAAAAATATGAAATAAATACATTATCCAAATAAGTATATGCTCCAAAAATTTTAGTAAACATGGAATATGTTAAACAATAAAGTATTTGTGTATGCTGAATGGGTGTTGTTCAACTTGTTCCAAGCATTTTTTTTGCCTTTTTCGGCGTTGCTAAACATATTTCTTCTCCGTTTAATTTAAGAGTTTCAGAAATCTGATAAGACAAAGTAAATCAGCCATATCCATGTGTTCCTTAATTTCACCTAAAATGCCTAAAATGCTCATTCGCGGTAATACTCAACTGCAGCCTTCCTACTTTTATTATTTGCTCTTCTGCTAATTGATTACGTATTTTTACTCCGCTAGCATGACACCGACTGTACCAACTTAATCGGTCAATTCTCCTTATTTAACTCTAACAAACTTTTAAACTTCGACTTTTTTGAAGGATTTGATCGTCTTACAGTTTATAGCGATTCTAGTATTTTTAATTGAAGAGTTTAAAACTTCTTACGGTTCTGACAATTATAATATTTTTGACTATTATAACAATTTTGACGGTTCTAACGACTCTGACAATTCTAGTGGTTCTGAAGACTCTGAAGATTCTGACAATTCTGCCGATTCTACTACTAAATAATTTCGTTTGCCTAATTAAAGCATCAATTTCAGGCATAATTTCACCAGGACAGTGTTCAATTTTTAGTCATAATTTCGTAGTTTCAACGAGCAAAACGAGGCCTTATTGACTTCTTAATGTTTGCATGGAAGGAATGGCAGTCTGTAACAATTTTATAGGACATGTGTTTTAAATATACTCTAGAATGGCGAAGGGCATAAGTAATCAAAAGTGTCTCTAGTCCGAAGATGACACCTCGATTCAGTTGCCGATACCTTTAGTGAATAGTAAAAATAAATACCATCGCTCTGTCTCTGCTTTATAGCTGCTCCTAAACCTCAAGATCTAGCATGTAATTCTGTTTCACGGTTTGTGGGTACGTTGATAAACGATGTCTCAAAAACTATCAGATTTTCATTCACTGGAAATGGCCCTAGAACGACTAATGGTTGAGATTTACCCGCTTAGAACAGAAGAACGAATTTTCGAAAATATAAAAACATACCAAGAGTGAAGTGGTTTTATATTACTTGGAAGAAACACCTAAACAATGAATCCCTTTCTCAAAAATAATTTTTTTAAACACTTGCAGGGTATTATAAATTTAGTTAGAAGTTTATAACGCAGTGCTGGAGTCATTTCCGACCCTATATAGAATATACATATATTCTTGATCAGATGTAAATGAATCTTTGCAAATAGTTTTCTTTTTTTCTGTGCTTATATATATATATCACTGAACAACATTGGAAGTCAATATGAAAGCTTTGGAATGTTACCCCACACCTGAATTGTATATTTTATTAGTATATAAAAAAAATTATATTACGTCATCATGTTGACACCTAATAATTTGCAGTGTCTCCCTACCATGATATTTCTGCGATTTATAAACAAAGTGTGGTTGGTACATATGTTTGAGGAAAGAAAACCTATTGATTTAATAAGACCATTTAAAATTCATATTTCTTACCCTTACGACCTAACCTAGCTTCGGAAAGTCGAAAATTGTTTACCCTTGCAGTTTGGACAAATGGTTTCTGAACAGCTTTAAGATATATATATCCGATTTTGATTTTGCTTATATATTATGCGACAATACCTTCTTCATTTCAGAGGTCGCGGGCCCTTAAAAACTACTATGGATGTTATCAACGCAGCTAAAAAAATTTCAGAAGCTGGTACAAAACTAGATAAACTAACTCGAGAAATAGCGGAGCAGTGTCCAGAAAGCAGTACCAAGAAGGACTTATTAGCTTATTTACAAAGGATTGCCCTATATTGCCATCAAATTCAAATTACTTCGAAAGTAAAAGCTGACGTTCAAAATATAAGTGGCGAACTTATAGTTTCTGGGGTAAGAACTAAATTAGCTTACCAATCTACCGATCAGAAATATATGAAATAATGTAATCTTTCATTAGCTGGATAGTGCTACGTCGTTGATTCAAGCAGCTAAAAATCTAATGAATGCAGTAGTGCTTACTGTTAAATACTCATATGTGGCATCCACCAAATATACTAGGCAAGGAACCGTTTCTGTAAGTTTACGATTGCAAAATAAGCAATAAAATGTTATAAATGAAAAAATATTTTTTCAGTCTCCCATCGTCGTATGGAAAATGAAAGCTCCAGAAAAGAAACCTTTGGTCAGGCCGGAAAAACCTGAAGAAGTTCGGGCAAAAGTACGTAAGGGCTCTCAAAAAAAAGTTCAGAACCCCATACATGCTTTGTCTGAATTCCAAAGTCCCGCTGATGCCGTTTAAGAATGAGAAATACTACTACAAACTTAGTTCAGAATATTACTAAATATTTCCTCTATATTAGGGTGTCCCATATTCAGCTCTCTTAACATTGAAAATAAACAATGATAATTAAATACATTTAAAATAAAATATTGTCATCTTAAAATAATAAAATAAAAAAAAAAATTTTTTTTGATTTTCAACAAACGCCATAACTGTGCGGTAGCTTATATCACCGTTTAAAAACACACACGCAGAGAAGTATTTACTGTTTTTGTTTCTTGTGGGTATTAGGTTATTGGTTCTGTTTAATTTGTCATAATTGTCAAGCTTAATAGCTTGATAAACATAATCTATTTTGACATTATCAACCTTCATTTTCTTATTAAATATAAATATCAGGAGATTTCTCCATGCAGATTGAAACCCATCGCTGATTATGGTTGATCATTCTTCAGCTTCTGAAAGCCGAGGATTATTGATATAGATGACGGAAAAAAGGTGGAGGTAAGTAACACCCACCATAAAAAAAAAACTTCGGAATGGACGCCGAGAAGGCTTTGTGCTTGATCTCGTTCAAGCTTGCAGCACTTCGCTCATACACAGTATAACAATAATCATAATTTATATATAGCAAGATTGTTTTAGTGTCTGTACATTTAAGAACTGAATGAACTTCAGAACATGTCTAGTATTCTTACTATACCTTTTCCCAGAGAGCCCTTATCTGCTATGGAATGGGATTTGTTTTTTAGGTGGTCAATGAGGTCTTATGGCTCTGACCAGGTAGGACGTTTCCGCCTTAAGGAAATCATCACTTGTCTTCACCAAATGCCATATGAAGCTCTCTTAAGTGCCGGATAAGGTACGGGTGTTAAAATGTTAATCAACTTTGACGCTGCATAACGCGTTGATAAAATTGTTAAAAACTGGCCTTAGACAGGAGGGAAGGAAGATGTAAATATGTTTCTAGCAACATGTTGAGAAACAAAGACAAATTTTGCTAGGAACATTTACGGCAAACAAGTTGGTGCTGTCAGCATACAAGAAATCTTTTTTTCTGAATAACTCCTATGCTTATCAACTGATTTTATTTAACTGAGTAGAGCACGTCCGCCGCACCATTGTATTTATTTTATAACCATTTACTTTAAATCTAAAAACAACTATTGTTATAGTTCTAAGTCTTTCATGGCTTTCGATCTTTTTGATCTGCGTGTATATAAGAATGTGATCATCATTATATTCTCTGAGATCTGTTGTTAGACGAACGTATAAACGTATATAGCTTAATCGACTCTGCTGGTGGCGCTGATCAGGAATATATATACTCAATAGGGTTGGAGGTGCCTTCTGCTTGTTACATACATATTTGTTTAGCACTAAGTTATAATACCCTTGTGTACCCTTTGGGTACGTGGTATA
This sequence comes from Drosophila pectinifera, assembly GCA_008042775.1. NCBI lineage: Eukaryota > Metazoa > Arthropoda > Insecta > Diptera > Drosophilidae > Drosophila > Drosophila pectinifera. The sequence goes on along the minus strand of VNKC01004278.1, from coordinate 4,348 downwards.
AATTCACTTATTTTTGAACGTAGAGAAATGAAAAAAATCCGATAAAAATACATTATATTATTATATATGAGATTCACTTTTTAATTATCGAAAGATTCGAATGCTGGACCTACCATATGCTACCGAAAGCAATTCTGCGCTACACGAATGTGCGCTGAAATGGGTCGAGCACTAATATATGTAAAAGAGAGCAAGGAGAGAAGAGTAGGGAAATTTAAATTTAGAAAAGCACTGTAAAAATATCCTGAATTATAATAAATAGAAAAGGGCGAATTATACACCACCACCATTTAACTTTCCGATAACACCTTTCCGAAAAATTTTCGACAACTTTCCGATACCTTCTCGATAATATTTTTCGATAACTTTCCGATACTTTTCGATACCATTCCGATAACTTCTCAATAACATTTTTCCGATAACTTGTGCCGTATTTGTTTATCATTTGATCAAACTGTTTTATTACACCTATAAGAAATCTGCGACCGATTTCGATAAAATAACAAGTAGAAAAGCAACTGTCGTGTGTGACCGACTGCGAGATATCCGGCACCCAAACCATTTTGGGTGAAATTAAAATATACATTGACATAGACAAAGAAAAATGTAGCTATTAAGCAACACCCAAAAAGACAGATTTTGCTAGGAACATGTTAAGCAACGTGTTGGTGCTGAAATTAAATGTAGATGTTGCAGAAGCTCAGCATACAAAGAAATGTTTTTTTAATAACTTTTTATAATCCGTTTTCACTCCATTTTCTAAAAGGTGTTACATTGGCTTTAAGTTATAATAATATAGTACCCTTTGAGTACCGGTTATAAAACAACATTACTGTATAAAACATTTATATAAAAACAACATTACTGTATAAAACATTTCTATGTAAACACACACAGGTTTCTCCGATCGCTTCTCTGTCATATCACATCATTTGATCAAATTCCAAAGCTTATGTTAAAATTATAAAAGTGACTATAAAAACTAGAATGGAAGGTATTCTTAGGACACTTTCCTGGAAGTAATAGAACATAACATATATACAGTGGCTCACAGCTTATTTCAACCAGCGCCAATCGTAAACTTCAAATGCCTGTAAAAGATTAACCAAAAGGAAAATCAAAAAAATTTAAACGGACGTTGTTTTTTTTAATGTTTAAAACTATAATTTCTTCATTTCATATATTTTGTATTATTTTTTAAATATTTTTTTTTAAATTAATAACGAAAAAACAACGAAAAACAATGCCACAGCTTATTTCAACCAGATACTTACGCTATATCGACCGGAAAATTCAGGAAAACCCAAAATTACCGGCACCGAAAATTGCAAATGAGGTTGAGGCCTAATTGGGTAAGTCTTGCCACCCGGAAACAAATCGACGTGTGTTCTGGGAGCATGACTAGAATGGCAGAATAGTTCGAAAGAAACCAAAAACATCAAGAGCCGGTTAAATATTGCCAAAGAGCACTTGGAAAAGGATTCTTCTTTTTGGAAAACTTTCATATTTGCGGATGCTTGAATATTGGTAATATATCAACATTTTGGCTCAGAGGGATCATCCTATGTGTGACGATAGCCAAATACTACACACACTACACACTAAAAATTTAAAATCGACAGTAAACCACGGCAGGGGGAAGCGTTATGGAGAGGCCTGTATGTCATTTGCAGGAGTTGGAAATCCACAGTTTTTTTTAACTACGTTGGATACAACTCACTACTTCGAGATTTTGAAGCCAAATATGATCGAAAGCGCGAAAAATATCCAACAAAACTGACACTAAAGCGGCATTATCGAGGAGTGGTCCAAAATTACCACAGATGTCACCCAACAGTTGTTCGATTCCATGCCAAAAAGGCTTAAAGTGGTTGTTGACAACAAAATCTTACCATACCATACCAAATCTTAAGAAATATATTTTTAGTCTTTAAGCATAACTTTTTCGTTGAAGTATGTACCTGGTTGAAATAAGTTGTGGCACTGTTTTTCGATGTTTTTTCGTTATTAATTAAAAATATTAAAAAAATAATACAAAATATATGAAATGAAGAAATTATAATTTTAAACCTTAAAAAGGCCACGTTCGTTTAAATTATTTTGATTTTCCTTTTGGTTCATCTTTTACAGGCATTTGAAGTTTTCAATTGGCGCTGGTAGAAATAAGCTGTGAGGTACTGTATGTGTCTAAAGACATTTTCGTGGCTTTTCCTAGATACGTCGTCTTTTTATGCATGGTGCCAAACGGGAATGTCTGTAATAGACAGCGATATAATGAGCATCACCTAACAGCATTGCCATTTTAGTCAGCCCTTTTGTACATATGAGAGAATTTCAGAGATTTTAAGAGATAGTGCTACAAAATTTGGTAACACCATTCTTATAAACTGCACTCGCACATCATGAATATCTCGTAACAATCATAAAGTCTTAAATACTGTAGAAAGTAAATAGATACATGTATAGTAAATATTTTTATATATAATATTATATTTGTTGAGATGCCTTCCTGTAAAAGAACAGTAGTCCAGTGTAGGCTGCAATCTATGGAAGAAGTCATGTGGACGTGACAGGAATTTGCGAAGGAAAATTCAATCCATTTTGGAAATTCATATATGGGACAAGGACACTCGTTGATGCCACTGAAAAATAATAAAAAGGCCATAATGAACAGGCCCTTATGGTATTCAACATCGACGAACCCGAGCCTGGTATGTACGCCAAAGGCGAAATCAATCAGAACGAAGTACATCCGTCGTACGTGAGAACGACATCCAACTCCCAAAGAACTAGGAAAAGCATGACTAAGAAGAGACATTGGGCAGTTCACCACAGCTAAAATTAAGGGCAAGGCACAGCAAGTCCCGGGACTATCCTGAGGATCACGATGTTGCAAAGGTTAGGGAAATTGACTGAAACACAGTCCGATCAAGCATTACACTGTTTGTGGTGCAGTGTGGTCAACAGACTTCATAAATAAAGGACTTTATTATTATTATTGCTAAGAAACTATTCAAGTAGTCATCTTCCATTTGTTGGAACTTTAAATGTCGTACTTTCTCTCTCACCTCGTCTTTCTTTTTAAAGTGAACAGTCAAGTTTTTGTTTTGTGCTTCGATTTTATGTTGAATCTTTATTATAAACCACCGGGGTATCCGGTGCACGCCAAGTGCATTGGTAGTACCGACCGGACGGCCGATAGCATTTCCTAAAACATTGTCTTGTGCTACTACTGTGATGTTAAAAGGGAAATTATGTCTTTTATGCGGCATACCAAAAATGGTTCTATAAAGCTATTGATTAATTTACGAAAAACTAACGATATGCTCTCGGCGCTGGACTCACAGTTTCATGGCACTTAGCTATTAAAAGAGTCCCAATAAAATTGGCACACCGCATTTGGGCGGATCACTAAATCATTGCGAAGCCTCAACCGCAAACTCCCTCGGCACCGCCCTTTTTCCCATTATATTCAATGAAAGATTCGGTATTCGAATGTTCAGCGAGAGAGGCTGTTAGCAGTGTATATCGCGTGTTGGTAGTGCGGCTTGTCCGCTCTGTGCAACTGGCAATTTTTACTGCTAACCGCCGAATCCCTGACTTAAACACAACTGTTTTCTGTTAGGAACTGATTCTTTATTGGGCGCTTACGTAATTTTATAGCAAATGCACTTATGTACTAGTTTCATATTCCTTATGTATCTTTTCCACTGTGGGTCATCTATGCATGATAAGACTTTTTGGGCATTCTTGCATTCTGGCATTCTTATATATAAATATACACCAGCTCGTATTTACAGCCGGCAGGTCTTATTACATGCTTATCGGTTGAGTTTATAATTGGGTCTTATTGGGTCTTATTGCATGCTGATCGGTTGAGTTTATAATAGGGTCTTAGATACATATATGTTGATAAAGTCGTGTGTATAAATATACAACAGCTCGTATTTACAACCGGCAGGTCTTATTACATGCTGATCGGTTGAGTTTATAATTGGGTCTTAGATACATATATGTTGACAAAGTCGTGTGCGGTAACTGACCTATTATTCTCATCGGTTGCATGCAGTTTGAAACTATTCTAAGAGTGCTGACAACAATCCATGTGCACCTATTAGAACATTCTGCGCGTGGCCTTATCTCCTTTATTAATTTTGATTGATTGTACTCATTGGTAAACCAAATTCGATATTAACTAGTATGTTATCATTTTTACATTTAGTTCTTACATAATATAAACTTATTCCAACTTGCTACTATAATTAACCTAAGGGCCATATGACAGCTTGAATTCTGAATATTAATTCCTCTTAACTTAACATTTTCAACTCGCTGTTCTTCAAGTTGC